>JAOBAT010072179.1:0-21608 GCA_026413305.1 Hydrozoanthus tunicans | reverse complement strand
GTTGAGAATGTTCTTAGAATGTTCAAATCGTTGTTAAAATGTTCTTGTTTCCTAATATTTTAAAGTTAAAAAGCGCGTTTATAAATGTTTATTATGAACTTAAATGAGCTTCTCAATCTGTGTTACAGGAACAGATTGTTCTTAATTTCACTACTTTGTTTTTAAGCCTGCTCCTATAGAGTTTGTTCTTAATAAAAAGCCTGTTTTATTGTCCAAAGACCCGATTTCAGATTAGTTGTCAACTGAGGTTTTCTTTCCTTAGAACAACCAGTGGAAACCCTCTAAAATAACCACTCGTTTTGCGCGTCACAAACTGTCAACTCCCTCAATGTCAAATCTTTTGACAATTTCAGAAAACCGTTTTTGTTGTTGCCTTGGATTTAAACATAAATTGCAATCCGCCGTTTAATGGCAATAGACTCGTTTATACAAGTGGTCTTTAGATGAACTAGTAGGGCGCCGGCTCGTGTAGAACATCACCCGCCACTCATATCCATCAAGGCAATCTCTTTCATCTTATTTTCAAACGTTTTCGTCTAGACTTCACTCTCATCAACCCATACCTGAAATTAATTGCATGCTGTAAATGTCGACATACTGCATAATTCACAGCTATTTTGAGCATAGACGTTAAAGTAAAACTATTGTATTTCAAAACACTTTAAACTCTGCAGTTAAGGACATTTACGGCGGTAATACGTCGGCGTATATATGCCGCATGTAACCCTTCGTCGTATCATATATAATTATATAACCTTATATAGTTTACTAAGAAAGTTTTTTGGTATAGTCAGGAAGCACTGTAGTTTAAAGTCGAGTTGTTCACTTATCAAGAAAGTTTTCAGATTTGGTTTACAAGGAAGTTGCGTTAAGGTCGAGTTGTTTACTTTGAAACTTTTGACTTGGTTTACAAGGAAGTTACTTTAAGGTCGAGTTGTTTACTTAGAAAGTTTTTAGATTTGTTTACAAGGAAGTTACTTTAAGGCCGAGTTGTTTACTTAGAGTGTTTTTAGGCTTGGTTTACAAGGAAGTTACTTTAAGGCCGAGTTGTTTACTTAGAAAGATTTTAGGCTTGGTTTACAAGGCAGTTACTTTAAGGTCGAGTTGTTTACTCAGAAAGTTTTTAGATTTGTTTACAAGGAAGTTAAGGCCGAGTTGTTTACTTAGAGTGTTTTTAGGCTTAGTTTACAAGGAAGTTACTTTAAGGTCGAGTTGTTTTCTCCGAAAGTTTTTAGATTTGTTTACAAGGAAGTTACTTTAAGGTCGAATTGTTTACTTAGAAACAAGAGTTTTTAGACTTGGTAAGGGAGTAAAGAGACTAGAACATGTACTCAATAAAATTGACTTTCAAGGTATGACTTAAAAGATGCTAAAAGGAATACAAGAAGGAGTCAGATGAAGTATTCTCAGAGTTCAAGCTGAATCTAAAATTGTGTTTAATTCTCAAGTAAAAAATTTTTCAGATAAAATAATTGTAATAGAAGAGGCAAGTAACGAATTCTGTTGTGAAAGTACTGTTATCTACATCCAGGTACTGTACTTACACAGGAGGCTTTTTGACAAACATTTTTTTTTGAATATCACTTTTTTGTTTTTTTAGTATGTGGAACTGTTCGGAAATATCTTTCGACATTCGAAAACTCCATGTTGAAATGTAGTTTAGTTTTTGAGTTGTAACGAAAAACGCAATTTGGTCAACTGAGACAAGGTATATACCATAGTTCCAGCCACAATAATGCACATAGCAATTAGGCTTCTCTTTGCCCGTATAATTGTGCTCATCACGAGCCCCTCCATAACAATGTTTCCGTTTTACCTACGATTTTTGCTGTCAAAAAAAATTTAGTCGGGTAGAAGTTTATACAGTAAGTCCATACAAGACGAAAATGTAAGCTACATACCGGCCGCGCTTTCCACACTCCTGTATGAAAGCCAAGTTGTTGCTTTACGGAGCGACAACATCGTTTTTCGAGTATTTGTGTTGCTTTTGCAATTGCAGTAAGATTTAGGTTTTGGCATGTTTCAAAGTTGCACACAGAAACAGATCGAAAGACCAGCATTTTCATTCCTGGTGCGGGCAAAGTAATTTATGCAATGTTGTAATGTTACAAATGCGAAAGTATTTTTAGATAGTTTAACATACATTCAGCTAGCTCCGATTACTTGCCAAACAACTATTGGCTACAAGGTGATGAAGGTGTGAACCACGAACACCTCATGCAAAAAGGGTAAATAGTTCTGCCGGATAGAATAATCGTTTAACTCAAGTTCGGTTTTCAGCAAAAATTCATGTTTTCAAGAAGCTTATTCTCCCTTAGTATTTTATCAATTCACTTGAAGTTTGGAACAGTGTTAGGAAAATACCCCAAGTCCACAGCTTTGTCTCAGTTTTTTCTTTAAACTGTTTACTTCTTGAGTTAGAAGGAATTATTTCGAAAAATTAGCAAATTTTCGATAGTCAAACATCAAAAAATCACAAATGGTCAACAAGGCAATTAAAATTAAAACCAATACACGGTTTTTGACCTCAACGTGTGGTAAACAAATTGCAACAAAACACCGCGGTATTCGGCTAAACGCGCGGGAGAACAAACACTCCGGGAAAAACGCGTAGTTTTCCAGAAAACGGTTCTTACTTGTTTTGTAATAAAAAAATGTGAAAAATAATTGCAGAGATCAAAACATTTTGGTTTTTTTACCTTTCAAAGTATTTATAACGTTTTGCTAAATGCGCAGGTTGAGTATCTTTACGGCCGCAATGAAAAACAGCACTCAAAAGTCTTGGGTTTACCCGAAAGAGCAACAGATATCTTGAGGTCTTAGAGCCACGAAAACGCACAAGAAAAATAGTTTAACATGTCACTAAACCAGCACAAAGAGTTACGTCAAGCGACTCTGGATGAGAAAACAAGGATCCAAAAGTCATGTCTGAATAACTTAAAAAAACGTTTTTGGTTAAAAGATTTTAAAAAATGTGAGCTCGGTGTGCAACCATCTCAAATATTGTTGCCTCAGTTTGGGTTGCTTAGTGTTCAGTGTTCGTCGAACGACGAAAACTGTTGGCCAAAAGCTTACTAAATTTTCTAACCAGAAAACGTTTTCCTTTTCATTGTTGTCTCTAACTGACTCTGGTTATTTTCTTCCATTTTCAAAGCGGCGTTGCTTGTGGGGAATCATAAAAATAGTCATTGCAAAACGTATTCACCTTCGCGGAATCGCGTCCTGAACCAGTACGATGATGCACGTAGGATCGCTGCTGCAATTTTTACGTTTAACCATATTGAAAACGTTTACACTACGTTGAGGGTGTTTAGGTCAAGGCTTATGAAGCGACATGTATTTTAAAACTGTTTTCTAAATACTGCAAAAATTAGAACAAGGCGTGAAAACACTTTACAGCGAGTCATGTTTATAAATACTCATACATGAGTTGCAAGCGCTGGCAGAAATGTTTTTCAATGAATTTCAGGAAAGGCCTCATGTTTTCCGATACGGCCGTGTTACCTCAGACTCGAGTTGGCATCCAACACGTTACGTAACAGCTAGTGTATACATTACGGTTGGGTGCCTAAGTTTGAATTTGAGATGTTTTTTTTTATAACCTTGGGATATCAACAGTTTTAGAGATGATCGAGAAAGATGCTATCGTCAAAAACACTTCCGCTGCCTTTTCCCATTTAGTAAGTGTCTAATTTCCGACCAATGAAACAATAACTTCAATAAGTTTATTTACTGAAAGAGAAGTTAAAGCCGCCAAGATAAGAGGATTTAATGAAGATAGAATTTAAACTGATATTGATATATTTGTTAATAAATAAGAGCTGCGAACAGGAGTTTTCATAAAACAGGATGTGTCGTGTATCCGATGCTCTAAAACGCATAGCCAATTCATGGCCTGGGGTGAAAGTGTTACCTGTTCAAAAGGTAGTTTTAAAAGGGAAAATCTTAAAAGAGCGTATTTTGCTGTATTTTTCCCTTAATATTTTGACCCGAGCGCGTCAAATTTTATTTTCCGCTTGTCCCAATGCTTATGTGCAAACAAAAAATTACCGTGGTGCGTGGTACATTTCACCGGGCGGGTATCTTATCGCTTACTGAAGCGTGGATAAAAATGTTTTTTTTTTGTCTTCTTGTTTGTTTGTGGTTTCCTTCGGGTCTGTACTACCTTACACTGAGTCCTTCAGTAAAACGCTGCGTTACAGATGTCTTATTATATTCTAATGTTTTGACCAAAGTGATTAATCAGTGGGCGTTTCGTTTCTATATCTGGAACCCATGCAGCAATCGTGTTGTAAAAACAAAAATAGTATTAATTCTTTTTGTTTGGAGAGAAGAAGACAAAACAAAATCTGTTCATAAAACTGGAGCCGTGGAGGTCTAAATGACGTGAAGCATAGCTGGCGGTTTCTAAATACTCTTGTCTGTTTTAAAAAGAGTTTTTATGAGACGAACACTTTAGAGAGATTGTAAAAAACAGTTGAACGAACATCAACAGTGTTTTCTTTAATTATGTGTTCTTTTCCACAAACTGGTTTCGTGAACTAACCTTATTGAATACGCGTGGTAATAAAAAGTATTGAAGGATTTCGGAACGCAAGTTGTCATATAACAGGGGATTTGTACCGCTATTTCCATCGTAATTACAGCAAGCTCAGTGACTCAAAGTAAATGTTGATTGAAGTCCGACTGAGGTAAATATAGCATGGAAATCGCGATCTAAATACAACACGTGAAAAATAGGAAATGGCAAACTGTCTTCGTTTAAACATGTTTGTCTGGTATAAACAAGACACATTGTTCTTATAACGACATCCTAACGTTCTTAGGCCGTTCTTACCCTAACTTTACAGTTTTACGGGTTTTGTGTATTGTTGTACTGTTGTACTGTTTCGCGTATCCCTAATACACTAACAGACTGTGTCACAGATTTAGGCTTATGTGAAAAAATCGACACAGATATTAAACCGGCATCAAAATTCGGATACAATAGAAATTAAGAAATATGGTGAAGTTGGAGGTGTAGAAATTTAAGCGAACGAAAAGCTATGAGGAGTAAGATTAACTGACGTAAAATTGTTCCTCTAAGAGACACGATTGTAATCTTAACACACATTGGTACCATTTCAGAGAAAACTGCGCAAGTAGCTGTTTATATTTTGTGTAACTGAAATATTAGAATCTTGTACTACAATATCGCACGAGTTACAACTTCCTATTTTCTGGAAAATCTGTTTTTTAAGTTAAACTACATACATACATACAATTTTTATTTCACCTTCAAACATATTTAATTTATGTCAACTACATAGTTTTTTCAGATCACTTGAAGAATCGTCAAAAGCACTCCCTCAAGAAGCTAGAGCATTCTTTGCGTTCATTTCACCGGCAACGCGTGGGCTTAATTGTTATAGCGCTCCGTTATAGGAGCTAGAAAATTCGTAATAGAGTTGTTTTTAGAGTTCAGTTTTTTCGACAGCAATACATCAGTCAAATCAATACCATGTCAAAAATTTCATGTTTCGTTCTTTCTATAAGTCTAAGTAACACTAATTATACTTGATTAATACGATGTACAAGATGAATGTTGAATAAAAGTTCGAGGTCCTTGGATAAAGTTCTTTTTCTTAGTTTTACCGAGACTCAGATCATATGTTCAGTGGTAAATAAAGAAACCGGGAATCCAATCTTTGTTTTTTCGAACTCCTGTCATGCTGTTTTTCCTGCTTCCTTTCAGAGTTACGTACGACTAGTATATCTCAGGAGTGTCATCATTAAATACGAAAAAGGAATTCCCATGCCATTAAGCTTTGTTATAAACAATTATTTATTTGGTTGAGAAGTGTTCCTGACTTTTTGGCCTTTTATGGTCACTACAGGAAACCGCATTTAATAACCATCATAAAACCTTGTTTGACTTGTAACTAAGTTCCTATCTTTATTCAAATAGAATACACTTAATGTATACTGAATCCCCAGGGAAAAGTTAGGTTTGTTTTATGTGAGAGTCCCGATGTTTCCCGAGACGTCAAGTTGAGGGAAACATCGATCAGGACTCGAGGGAAAACAAAACTAACTTGTTTCGCGTTCATTCAAATATCATAATCATGCAAGGCAGAAACATCAGTTTTTCTAGTACCTTATTTTCAGTGATCAGTGCCGTAGAGTTAAAATAGCAATAATAAAAAAGCGTGTCGCACAATTTGCACAAGATTATCCGATTTTTAAAAGAGTTGCAAAAGAGAGAAAATCGAGCAATTTATTATATGTGCCAGAGATAATCACTTTCTTTTTTGAATGATATAAACCTGAAGCCATATGCATGCATGTACCAAAACTATCCTTCGAGACTTTGTTATTGGATATTCAATGGATCTAAAGCTTTCTAGTAAAGCATGATTTTATTTAAGATTTAAGTAAGATTGTTTGAAAATGATTGAAACTGGAATCTAAATTGTTTGAAATTTGAATCTAGATTGTTTCATAATGGAATCTAATTTGTTTCATAATGGAATCTAGCTGGATTGAAACTGAAATCTGGATTGAATTGTTTGAAATTAGAATCTAGATGGATTAATACTGGAATCTCGATGGATTGAAATGAAATCTAGGTTGTTTGAAAATCGAATTTATAGCTAGACTGTTTGGAACTAAAAGTATCAATCAAGATTGCTTCATAATGGAATCTAAGTTGTTTTGTATTACGAACAACGACAAATAGCAAAACGTAAATATGTTTTTTCATTTTCCTTAATTAGAAGACCATCACGAAGACAACTAGTCCAACATACTTTGCTACTGCAACTGCAAAACTGAAACTTATTAATAGTTGCAACAAAGCTTTATGGTCTGGAAATTTTCAATTTTCATATAATGATGACAGTTAGATTTGCAAATTGAAACCCCACAAAGAAACAGGGCAGCATGAATAGCATTAGAAAAACACATTCAGGATTTAGTTACCGATGAATATTTGGTTGGATTTTCGGCACACCTGAGCAACGATCTTTTGAAGGCAAAGACCTCAGTTTTTTAATCTGGAATTTTATGTTTATAAATACGATCTCCCTTCTTCATTACACGACCGCTAAATAAAAGGATGGTCTAGATCTGGAAATTTGATTATTTGAATCTGGAATATAGATGGTTTGACACTGGAATCTAGATGGAATGAATAAAAAAAATGAAAAAGTTGAGTAACCTGGAATTAAGACTATTTGGGTATGGAAAATAGATGGTTTGGCATTGGAATTTAGATTAAACGAGTCCAGAAAACTCATGAAAGCTAAGTAATCTGGACTTTGGATTATTTCAGTCTGGAATATGGATGGTTTGACATCTAGATAAAATGAATCCAGAAAACTAGAAAAAAAGAGTAATCTGGAATTTGGATTGTAAACTTGCAAATATATATGGTTTTACAATGGAATCTAAATAGAATGAATCCAGGATAAAAACTCTGAAAACTGGGTAATCTAGAATTTGGATTATTTGAATCTGGAAGATGGATGGTTTTACACTGGAATCTATATGGAATGAATCCAGAAAATTAAAAAAGTTTAGTCGTTCAAGTCCTAAAGACAGTTACAAATGGTACTTGTAAGAAGGTTAATGAATTATGTGCTAACAGAAAATTGGTTTTATCTTCACCTGAAAAGCGTTTATTTTGTTGTAAAACATGATTAAAATTACAATTTGATATCATGTAAAATGTGGAAATGTGAAACAAATAAAGTGAAAGTACATTTTTAGTTAATAATTCCAAATATATGCAAATAGTGGCCGAAGTTTCTAAATGTCTACACTTTTGAATATTTTGAGCCCTGTACGCAAAATGATTTCTAACAAACGATTTCTATTAAAACGTTTAAAACAATACGAAAAGCCTTAAGAAGAAACAAGTGTAACCGATTGAGAGCGGAGAAGGTCTGTTCACGAGGGAAAGAAAAACTTCCGGTAAGAGATTAGTGTTGTTATAGAAACAAATATGTTGAGTAGTCGTTACGATATCAGTTTTTCAAATTTTTATAAGAAAGAACGTTTTCTCTTGTATAAGTTTCCTCCTCTTTTTTTCTTTGAGTTTCTGAAATATTATAACTCTAGAGCCTAGTTCTTTAAGATTTAATTCCTTTTTAACTACGGATATATATTATACTTAACCTAATGGAGCAAAACTTACAATATTTTCATAATGCAAACAATTGGGTTGAAAGACTATTCAAAAATAGAAACAAGACAAAACGCACGCAAATAGCCCTTTACTGACAAAATTTGTATCTCTCAGTGCGTCAGAGATCGGTTAAAAATAACTCTCGGTCGGTGTTTCTGTAAAAGGGAACGATTCAATGAATAACGCTGAAATTTTGCCACCGACTAATCAACATCACTAAGAACCCAATAGATAGTGAAGATGGCTTAAAATTCAACCGATAGTATTTACATCTAACTATTTTAATGGTTAAATGTTAAGGTACGAAAGAACTTAAAATAGAATTTTATGACTCCTTTTTTCACACTATATATTTTACGTTTTGTTATATATTTTGTGCTATTTCTCTTTTATATCTTGCTCTTTAGCATTTTCATATTAACTTATCCCTGATTAAGGCTGTAGTCACAGCCGAAACGTTGAGTATATTTCTATAGCTTTACTGGAAATTTTTGGAGTTTTTTATAATCGAAGGTAACACATGTATATTTACAACATACATTTTCAAAAGGATAACCTTGCAGAATTTGCTCAGTTTCTTCTTTACACTGTTAAGTGTGTACGTACAACCAACCGGTCAGTATTGTTTAATATATACACATATAAATATCAATAAATCTTTGTTGTTCACTAGGCTCTAAATAACAATTGATTGAGACTTGGGGTTTAAGGCATCAATGTTCTTGAACGGCTGTTCGGCAGTTCGTAAAGATAGTTTATTCATAGAGTTTCTTGTTAACTGATCAAGATAAAGATAACAACTTCCGAAAGGGAAAGCATGGGGAAAAACAGGAAGATTGAAAAAAAAAATACAGCAGAAAGACGATTTTGGCGTCAGTAATGAAGATGGCTGATCTAGAGCCGTTACATCTAATGTTCCACTCACTATGTCAAGTTTCAATAGTTATCTTTTATACTTTTCTAAAAACTCGTAAATCATAAACTAAATATACTTTGTGCTAGGGCAATTCGTACACTCTTTTGAAAGGAACTTTTTTTGTACAAACATGAGGTTGAAAAATGCCCAAGACTTCTGCAAGTTTCTAGGAACAATTACTGAGTAGAGACGAAGAACATTTATTCTAGTTGGATACTACACAAGATATGGAAGTAGTTTCAGTTTTTCCTCAGCTAATAATGATCAGTGCAACTTTGCTTCTAGTGAGCATGTACAAGTTTGTTTTAAATCTTCGTTTTTCGTCAAATAATTTCTTTCTTGCTGGACATGTTAGCGGCCAATTTGTCAAAGCATGTTTTGGGCTTCCTGATGATAGCGTATGAATGAAAAACAACAAGTGCACACTTAATGCTAACATTTATGTTTAAGGCATTTCAAGCGCATTTAGAGGAAAATCCTCAAAGTATTTAAGAACATTTAGCCTCAGCGCAAAAATTAAATGTTCTAACTGAAAAAGAAAAAGAAACTAAATACATTAATGGCAGGTGCTTCTACGCTACAAGAACAAAGTAAAAGTGCAAACAAACAAAAGAACCAACTAGCTCTACCGGCGTCACCTCAAAACTGCATTAATTACACTCCAAACGATTCTCATTTCCTTTCAAACACTTCCTAAAGACTGCTGCAAACTGTGAAGTACTTGTTATTATTATTTTTGTGTTTCCATTTGAGCTCATATAATGTTGCACGGCGCGTAAATGCCCGTAAAGCCGTCACTTAGCCGATCAAACTTTGCATTTCAAAGCAGACAAAAAGCGATGCAAGGATGGCTAAACTCCTTCATTAACTAAGAAAGTAAAGCACATTAGGCTGTTCTCAAATTTGGTTAAGCTCGCAAAAAATGTTTACCTTGATTCTTTACTACAAAGCGGATTTCAAAACTCTTTCGAAACCAATTGTATATCCTTCGTTAACCTGTAATTCTAAGTTCAGAGATAAAAAACTTGTTCATGAATGTGCTTTATTTTTGCATGACTATTACGTACTGTTTCAAAATTCCGTGAATCTTTAAACGAAATGTATTCATAAGTATTTCCATTTGTGTATCATACAAAACCCTTTTCATTTTCAAACCCTTGTTGCAAAACAAACAAAGAAAGTTTTAGAAGTTTGTTTTTCTAAGTCTTAAGAGTGTGTTGTGCCGCCAACGCTATTTCCAGTTTGTTCCGTTCTCGCCTGACACTTTCAAAACAAACATCGAATGGCGCCGAACAATCATTGTGAAAACCCTCTAAGAAAGAAAACCGATAAAATTCTTAAACTAAGTCAACTGAAAAGAACTGTTAATCACACCGTTTAAGTGTTTTTATCACAACAGTTATAATTTACATTCGTAAATGAAGGTTTATGTTCCTACCATAATAACGACCGGCTCACAAGTACAGCACAAAAGGCGGGAAAACAGAACGTAATCTCCATTTTTGGCGCGAAATATTGACAGGAGTAAAACGAATACGTAACTTCTGGAGTTAACACCCTCAATCGTTATTTGAAAAGCTTGATTTTTACTAATTCTGCTTTTTTCTTTTTTTTTTCTTTGCAGAACTAGAGATATTCTAATGAATAGTTTGTAGATGAGCGCATTTTTTCAGCACGTATCTGCCAATATTTTAATAAGCTCTCCTATCCACGAGTGAAACTTCTCATTGTTCTTTTCATCTACCACTTACGCCGGCTTACACAAGTCTGAGTTCCAGTGCCTCCGGGCCAATAGGAAACGCTTTCAGCTTGAAACCGTTAATAAAAACTAATTTCTTTCAAAAAGTAAAAAGTAGTGAGCTTTTGGTAAAAGGAGGTGTTGTATCTTTAGTTACCTAGTTTTTTTTCAAGAAGTCGAAAGAAAGATGATTTTTTAAAGACTATTCCACGTAGTTTATTGGGAACAAGTCGGTACGGTTTTTTCTCTATTCCAAACGGTCATTATGTAAGTAAACAAGAGACCGAAAAAAAAAATTTTTAATCGGGGTTCAATAAGTAGAAACAAAAAGTCGTATGCTACCTAAAGTAATCTTTGTATTTTCTACTCAATTCGCTTTTACTTTTTGTATCGAGTTTTTGATTAAAATGTCTAACGATTCAGCGAGAAGAAAATAGCGTTCAGTTCTAACGTCATTCTAAATAACTATAACGACTACTTTCAATGAAGAAACAAAGAAATAGTTATCGTTTATATTTGCGTTACAAAGAGGCGCCTTACTGTTTAATGTTTTATCACAGGATCTGGTCTTTTCTTTTTCAGTCATTTTCCACCTGCTTAGCCGGTTGTTCTGTTCACGTCGACAAAATCAAGGAAGCATAAATATCTTTGCTTGTCTTTTTAATGACGTGTCTTAAAACTAAAAAAAAATTAACCAAAAATGAAAGTATTTTTTCTAAGCTCACGTAGAATATATCGACGCTTTGTAAAAACAAAACAATATTCACAAAAGACAAAATCAGTTTCATTATTTCACCGATGCGTCCGCGCTAAACACGAAACTATGTACACTTTGTTTGTTAATAAGTCTTTGAACGAATTTCAGAAATGAACTATTGATAATGCTCAACTAGTACTGGGCGCTGAGACGCCGAGTATCTGTAACAAAACCACAAGAATTTGACGATAAAGACGCACAATGGGTCGGAGAAGTTTTCTTCAGGCTAAAAACACCATTAGCGATAATTCTTCAAGTGCACCCGCCGTTCTGTTATAATGAGTAAGCTTTCACATTTATTCCGTTCACATAGTTTGCTTTAAACGAAGTTTTAATGGCAAAGAATACTCCGTTACGCACTTCAGTTTTGTTTGTGTGGTTCCCACGAATTACGTTGATTAAAAAAAGCCGACATGTACTTTATTAAAGGAGTTGAAACCACACACACTTGAGATACTTGAGAATCAACTTTCAGGGCAAAACTTTTGTTACGCGACGCCCTGCTTCAGTCATTGTCAGTTGTTTCTATGTTTAATAATAATAAATTGAAATGAAAGCAATTTCTAGACTATGCTCCTTTAATTCTTGGTTATACAATGACGTAGATAGAGTTTTCCAGGTCGACCTCACGGGAACATAAAGGGCCAGTCGATGAAATACTAAGTTAAGAAAAACTGTTCGTCGCGTTTTACTTGCAACAGTTAAAGAGTTTGGAAGAAGTAACTTAGGCTAGTTTAAAATGTGTTTGAATTTAGCAACCTTGGCATAACGGTTTGTCTTGACAAAAAACAAATATTACACACTGTAAGTCGTTAAGTAGCGGTTGTTAAGAGCAAAGAAATAAGCCACAGCTCAAAGTAAGGTAAAACTAGCCATTAATACTTTTAAATATATAAATAAAAAGCATATGTGCAAGAAATAAACCGTAAATTTTCATATCCTTTTACTGAAAAATGATTTTATGACGATGAATTTCGAGTTAGCACGTACAATCTTCACAACGATCACGCGCCTTTTACTTTCTTGTTAATGAAGTCACTTTTCACTTTCACAAGCCAAGCTCGGCGTACACCAGAGGAAACAGATAGCTCATTTCCTATCGAGGTAGGGAGCTCAAATAGTTCCCCTCATGTGCGATTATACTTTGAGAGGGTTTTTCTCGGGAGGCAGTAAGGCAAACATCAAACACAATTAAAAGAAATTCGTATGTACACAACACAGCAGTTTGGATTGAATGCAATAGCCATTACTTTAGCAGATTTTGTAGAACTCTATTAAGCTTTTACTAAATACTGTTTGTTAAATCATGCTGCGGGCGTCCAATATGAACGACTTAAATTCTTTTGTGTCACAGTGTTTGTGAGTTTTAATTAAAGATAATTATTTTGAGCGCCATACTTTGAGCGCGTGATAAGAATCTTTTTCACCAGCTGCTGATTAGTGCTTCATTTATATATTGGTCGAAAGCGAGTCGAACAGCATTCAAAGAAGCCTACTTGAAAGTAAGATGACAGCGAAAAAAAGTATTCTCTTTTTAATCTTGCTATGTACAGTGATTCTGTACTGCTGCGAAAGCGGAGACGCGCATGTGGGAATCTGCACTAACAATCTACCGGATTGCCGGGGTCGGAGAAGACTTGTTCAGGTATTAATTCTTAGTCTAGAGTTTTTAAGGCTAGTAGTAGACGGTAGGCTATTCAGTTTTGGTGAGACACATAACCTACATTGAATAGTTATAAGACAAATAACGTTTTGATTGTATATACTGTTCGAACCGCTTTCAACGAGTTTTTACCCACGTTTCATTCATACCTGAAAAGTTTCACACCATTGTCAGTCTCAAAACTTAATCTTGGTCCCCTTTTTAAAACAAAAGACCTTTTTAGTTCTGAATAGTTAGGACTGCAATTGATAACGTAACATTTATTTTGAGGGTTGTGCAACAGTGGTACTCGCTGCTAACATATACAGTTCTTTCCACTGAAAAAGTCACTGACTCTCGCAATGCTCTAAATGTCAGTCGATTAATCTCTTTCAAAAGATATTCTCAAACACACACGAGAGAATATATTGGGAAAATTTGTTGCCAAGGCGGTGAGAGCGACTTTTCAGTTATCGTAAAGTCGGTTGTAATATTTTTGTTATGATAGATCAAGTAACATGTGATCATAATTCACTTGCATCTCAGGATAAACAAAGGCGAGTAGAATACTTCACACGAACCTCAGGTGGCCAAATTCATTTTTTTTTCTAATTTACCAAGTATTTTCAACCAAAATTTGATTCGCATTATTGACACAGTTTCATTCCAAAGGGTTTCTCTCCAGCTCTGTTTATTACCAACTATTTTATTCCTTTAAATCACTTCTTTAGACTGACCCAAAACTTACTCATTTATGTTGTTTGTCTTGCTATAAATATTGATGTTAATTTAAGTGCTGCCTTAATTCCGGTCGTTATCGCGCTCTCTGACATAGTTTAAGAATGTGATTACTTTCTGCAATGTGTGTTTACTTCCGGGTATTATCGTGTCCATGAAATCAGTCGAGCGTCGAAGGATATTTGGGTGGTTTGTTGCAGGGGACATCATCATCAGTACATTTTCTTGGGGAATTTTTTTTCCGAATATAAACTTTATGATTTTTTCCTTCCTGTTGAAATAGAACAAACAGTGCAGGTACCTCCATAACTCAAGATCAGAACCCAGATATTTCAAAAACATGGACCGGTACTTAAAATAAATACCCAAACTTTAAGATGTTTAGATGCCAACTTTTTTAGCGTTAGTTCTTCGATTTTAGTTGTTCCTCGAGCCATTCTACCTACTTGCCGATGCACTGAACAGTTTCTCTCAAAATAACTACAAAAATATTACTTGATTTACAAAATTCATCAAATAAACCTAAATTTGCTGTGTTTCCTCCCCGGACTCCTGTCCACCTAAAAACTTGCTGAGAAGGAGAGGAGAGAGTTTGACATCCAACTCTCTAAATTCTCCACTGGGTAAAAGATAAAAACTTACATTCTGGATGAATAGATCTACTAAGATATAATTGCAGCCGTAAGCCTGACATTAATAGTAAGTGAAACTTTTGAAGTTCATCAAAAATATTTACTATTCAAACTATTCAAATTCTTTAACAAAAGTTTTTTAACAGTTGCGCTGGCTCATCATGAATGCAATTTTGATGTGTGCTGATCGAGGTCAAGGTATCAGGGGAAATAAAACGAATAACGAAGGCGGTAGTTTTTGCTGATATCTACAAATTTAAGCCTAGAATGACTTTCTTTTAACGTAGTTTCAGTGTTTTGGTTTCGTTTTCCTGTTTTTATTGCGATTTTCCCTTCATTTATGAGGTACCCTGAGAGTTGTGAAAACTGTTTTCTTCAACCCCAAACTATTTTTACCCTTTTGCAATCTATCAAGATATCAAGATATCAATAGATGTATCAACAAAGCTGTTTGTTAACATTACTCAGTGATATTTATATGACTAAATTACTATAACATACGTAGTGAGGAAGAGCTCCCCGTAGACTGGTGATGTGTTTGCATTGGTTGACAATAAAATAAGGTTAAAGTGTTGTACAGAACAAATTTCCTCAACTACAGTTGTAAGCGCCTCACAGTTATTTCCTTATATCCGTGCTACTTTTTGACCTATCTTGTTTTGGGAAACTGCAAGTTGTCGGCCGTTCTATTCTTAAAATAACTTTTAGCCCTACTTTGGTAAAATAATACTCTATTTACACACCATAAGCAAGGAAATTGAAAAAAAAACGCATCAGGTTTATTTCTCGTAAAATCGTTTTCGTATACATAGCAAAGAATCGTATTTTAAGAGGTGTTTCTGTATCGATCCATTAAACAAAAAATAATGATTGTGTTAGGGTTTGTAAGTAACCGAGAAATTCAATCAAAAAAAGTTGTATCAAAAGTTGATTGGTGACGTTTTTCAATTTCAACTTTTGAAAACACGTTAAACTATTAAGAAGCTATCACAGGGGCGGCTCAAACAATATAAGCTGTATTCGTTGGTTTCTTTTGGGCTTCCTTGCTACATTTAAAGTATTTGTTATGTTTGTTTTGATACAATATAGAACTGAAAGCACCGATTACCGAGCCATTTTTTCCTGTTCCATTAGTTTTTATTGCCTTTATACAACTGAAGATAATTGCAGTTTAAGAATATTTTACATTACAGAGGTTTGATCACAGTTAGCTAGCATCAAACTACAACATTAATTAAGCTGCAAACAAGAATATGCACGTGTGTGTGTGCATTTTCTGTTCGAGGCGTAAGTTGTCCTTTTTCTAGCAAAAATTTTCTTCACGACTGTTTTTCACTAAATGAGTTTTTCAAATTGGTATGCATACTCAATTTGGAATTTAAAAGCATTGTACATTGAATTCGTTTCTTGTAGTTTAGGTTTATAAATAAACTGCTTTCTAAGAGTGCATCAAAGAAATGGGAGATGGGCTACTCTGCTAGAATCGGGGAATGAAGCGGAATATTTCAAACCAGAATATTCATAAACATTTCGGAATATTTTCCAAATATTTATGTTCCAGAGGCAAATATTCTCAAATATTCATATTGCCTGGCCTCGCTGGCCTAATATTCATATTCCGAGGTCTAAAATATGCGAATATTCATACTCAAGTATTCTGCTTCATCCCCCGACTGCTAAAACGTTGGTGCAATTTAACTTTTAAGGTACTTTAGGTGAAGAGCAAGGAGTAGTAGACATGCCTTAATTAAACAAGGAATTGTAAGGAACTTTGTGTGTCCGAGTTGGTAAGCTTAGCAATTGTGTGGGTTAGACCAACATGAGTTTGGGGAAGAGAGGAGAGTAACAGATAGAGTGAATAGTGCAACTGCTCCCTCCATGCAATGTATAGCTTCGAGTGAGGCCTTAATTGCCACTGGAAATGAGGTAACTATATAGAGCGACGTAGATCTGTTTCGTAGGTCGTGGGTTTAAATCCCCCACTGGTTTCAGATAATTTTCCTCCTTTCCTTTATGTGGGTTTATGAGTTCCTTGTTAATGGAGTAGATCGTCGATGCTCGGACTGTTCCGCGGTTCAAGTTGTAAGGGCCCCCACTCGAAGCTATATACAGTTGAAACACGATAAGTCGGACCCTAGCTGTAACTCCAACTATCCGACACATCGAGGGAAAACTAACTTTCCCTTGAATTAATGTCTTGTACTTGTAACTCTAACCTCTATAACTCGAAACCTCAAAAAGTTGACATATTTTCAACTTCCCTTCGCAGTCCAAGTAACTGTGGTCCAATTGTCTTGTGTTTACATATACGCCACTGTAAGATAGAATACACTTAATGCATAGTCCCCAGGGAATTACTTGTTTTCCCGAGAGTCCAAATGCTTCCTAAGACGAAGCTGAGGGAAACATCAGGACTCGAGGGAAAAAAAAACTAGTTTGTTTCCCGAGGGACTGTACATCAACTGTGCGCGCGCAATTGGGGTGAATTTGAATTTGATAGGGTACACATGACCAAGAATCAACCAATCACAGTGCTCGTTTTGATCAGTGAAAGTCTAGGTGTATAAAAAATCTATTTCTCTATCTTCCTGTCAGAATGCGGTTTCAAAGATTCCTGTTAACAAGTTTTGTTCTTTCAGAAAAGGGTCTCTTCATCGTTCTGCGAGACGTGCAGGCTGCGTTGCATGGGAAGGGAAGATCCACTCTGGGAATCAACAGACTCGTTAGTGCAAGAGTAGACATTGCCAACAAGCCCTGTTTTAGTTTAGAGCAAACTATAAAAGTAAATATGCTTTCAAATCAATATTTTGCGGTATGCGAGCATCGCTTTTAACACAAAAGTTATCTATGTATTAACAGTAATAAAAGTTGAAGTTGAACTTTATTGAACGCCTAACAGATGCCCTTTATTAATACCTATCATGGATATGTTCGTTCCAAGAAACATTTTGATAAATTTCTTAAGCTTTACACCTCTGAGAAACTGACGCTTTGGACTATAGTCCTTCGTCTGGGCTAGGTGCGACTCGTAAGATGGTCATAGAACCGACCAAGTCTATTAAACTATTTGGATAACTTCAGGGTTGTTGTTCATATTGGTGTCGGTTCAATTACTGGAACGATTATGAAGTTTACACCCTCTCGAACTAAGCCCAGGCGACTCAAGTGCCAACAAACATCCATTTCGAGAATTGATTTCAACTCAGAAAACAACAGCTAGGTTTTACCTAACAATTTTCGCCCCCATGGTAGACCCTTTCAGCCCTAAATACGTGAAAAGAGCCCCATACATTTCATCTTACAAGTTTTTAATCATAAGTTGTTGAGTTGTTTTTGATCAACACCCAATTTTTTATTACCAAATGTCTTTTTAGTGTGAGTTTTGTAAAGAGTTATGTATTAAACAGTCCAGGGCTGAAAAGTTTCTCGAATTAGATAATTGTATAGGATAATCGCTACGAGTTAGCCCTGTGTACTCAACTTTTAAGTTCGTCATGTATGACCTATTGTTGAAAAACCTTAACAGAAAACAATTCATAAATATGAGAAAATATACATACAAAGTGAAATCAAAAACCTTCACAGACACACTGCCCCCCCCCCCCTCAATTGTGTGGTTGGACCAGGTTCCCCCAATAATTTCTGGCTAATAACAGAAATTTTCAAATAGGATTGCCCAACTTTATCACGAACTATTTCCAGTAGTTCCCGCCAATAACTTATTTGCTTCCGCCGCTTATGTCTACATATATGCTAGATAATACATGAGGTTGTGTGACCAGTGCGCAGTCAGAGTGCTCGATGTTTGAAACAGAGCTGTAATAATCGTAAAGAACGACGACTAGAGACACAATTTGGTAGCGACTCTGAGTTTCATTTTTAGTTGTACAATCGTCAGGCTATATGTTACATGAAATATCTCGTTGACAATTTGTTTTGAAATCTGTACACAAGTAAACCGGTTTTCGAAAAAAGCAAGGTAGTTGTGAGCGATACTGGTCTAAAATAATAGATCATGGCTGCATCTATTCAGGTTTGACCGGTTTTGGACAAAACAAGGTAGTTAATAGTAATACTAGTCTAAAGTAGCAGATCATGGCTGCAACTTAATTACTTTTGAGTAATGCCAGTCTAAACAAGAACAATACTCGGTTAAGTTAACACCAGGGCCCAGTTCCTCAAAACCCAATTAGTGCAAGCTCACGGAAAATTTGATCCATGTCTCTGTTTCCTACTTTCCGGAAATTGCTATGGGCTGAAATTTTTTAGTTGACCCGTTTGTTTTGATGGTAAAGCTGATCAGTATTCCTTAATATAAGCATAATAAAGTTTTGCTTGCGAAGAAATTACTGTTTGAATTTTGACTTAATCCAGGGTTAGTAAGGACCGGGCCCCGATTGACATGTGAGAACCGTATAACTAGACAGTTAAGTTCCACTTAACTGCAAATCTATAATCTTGGACAAAAAAGTTAAACACTTAATCAGAAACTTCCCCCTATCTCCCCCTTACACCATGCAATGTGTTTGCTTTTCGTTGCTGTTTAGACCAATATTATCATAGGGGGAAGAAGGTACATGTTGGTAGCAATTATTCCAAATAACTTTGTCCAGGGTTGTAGGTCTTTCTATATATATAATTTGCAAAAAGGAACCAATTCCAATAGTTCTCCTTATTTTCGAGATGCATTACAGTAAAAACCCGCAAAATTGAACAAGTAGATAAAAACAATTACACTATAGCTAAAAATTGACATGCCATATACATGAAATACAGTGAACCTGAGAAATAAAGATGTTAGCTTATATAAGAAATGGCTACCAGTTAGATTAGAATGACCCGGCTATCTACCAGGATCCAGTACCATACGCAGATCAACATTTGTGCAAGACCATTGAACACAAAACGTTTCAGAGTAGGTAAAGGACTTTCCAGGGTAAATTTAGCATTTGGTTTCAGTCTTACAATTGGCTTATTATGTAACTGAATGACTGCAACCTTCCGTCATTCACATCGTTTACATATGACTTGTTTATTTATTTATTCGCTTTGCCATTAACAAAATACAACACACACACAAAATATAGTAAGAAGGATAATAAATAACTCGGCAGGGCAGCGGCAACAGCCATGCAGCCAATTACTGCGGACTTGCTGCAGACACATCATGTAGCTAGCGTTCTAGAGATCCGTCCCGACCTTTTAGTTGACCTGTTCTAGTTTTCATCTCAAAGAAAAATACTCTTGAACTGGTTACTCAAAACTGTTTGAAATTGCGACGCTTTTGCTTAGTTTCGAGTTGTTTATCAAATCTGTAAACCCTTCCGCATTTTCATTGCGTCGATTGTGCAGATATCTTTAGTTCCATCCATTAATTAATTGAAATGTATTGACACGTTAATTTACATGGTAGAGTCAACTGTAAGAACACTTTAAGAAAAATTTCAGGCTGGTTTCGCAGACAACACCCGATAAATAACAACAAAATCAGCCTGATCCTCACAGCACGTGTCCTTTATGCGGGTTTTTACTGTATCGCAAAAAAAAATACTAGCACTATGACGATCTTAAAGGTCCAAATTCCTCATTGAGTTTAGGGTTAAGGCGACTCCAAGATCAAATGTTTTCGAGCCAAACTAAAATTTATCATTACGGCTTATCTTCCACGACAATAGCAAACTTGTAGATATCAATTTTTCCCTCTTCTTTAGCGGATTCCTCGCAAAAGGGGCAGATTTCCATCTCGTCGGAGCAAATTTTACATATGAGATGTTGACACTTCGCCAATATAATCTGGGAGTTTCTCTCCTTGCAAACTTCG
Organism: Hydrozoanthus tunicans; assembly: GCA_026413305.1. NCBI lineage: Eukaryota > Metazoa > Cnidaria > Anthozoa > Zoantharia > Hydrozoanthidae > Hydrozoanthus > Hydrozoanthus tunicans. The sequence continues at coordinate 1,197 of JAOBAT010072179.1, read as the reverse complement.
CAAAATGGCAACTTGAACAGTGGGGAACTGTCTTCGTTTCGTTGAGCTTGCCCTGTAAAACAGGCGCCGTGAAATACACATTAAATAATTTGTCAATCTTTACTGAATCAATCAACTTTTAATTTAAGTTATTGTTCATTAAGTAATGGTCCGTGTATACGTAAGAACCTCCCTTTGTTCTGCGCCATTTAGCTCTCCCCACACCAGATTGTTTCAATTTTCACACTGAGAACACATCAACCAGTATACAACACAGTTTTAAAGTAAAAAGCATTTTAATTCTATTTTAAAGCAATCTTTTTTTTGTGCTATAATATTTGAGCCAATGATAGAACTCCAAAACAAAAGGGAAGAAAACCTTTTTATTTTTAATGTTCCCCACATAGAATTTTTCTTAAATTTAAAAACAGAAATGTTTCAATTAGAAAGGAACAAATGAGCAGACTGGAAAGAAATACATCAGCTTACTTATCAAGATATTGTCCATTTTTGAAGTTTAGCCAATCAGATCAACAGTTTAACACCCCAATTAGCACCTTTCTGCATTCCATTGCCGTTCACCTCTTTCGTTCTTACACGGACCATTACTTAATAGTAATTTGTTGTACTATATTTAATAGGGGAAGGCATCTTTCAATCCATAAATGATCCTGAGCTTAAGTAGGTTTAGATTGAGCGCGCGGGGCCAGCAATAATCCGGGTGCCACACCTGTCGGATGTGCTAAAAAGGTATTGTAACCGTATGAAATCGAAAGTGAGAATGTTCTCCCGCCTTTCAAACCATGTAACATCACAGTATCTACGTACAACACTAGATGTGAAAAATTCCTAAGGCCGCCAAGAGAAGGAACAACCAAGTACCAGGGGTCATTTCGAATAAACGGGGCATGTACCTGGAACGCCCTGCCGCCTCAAATACGAACGGAAAAATTCCTTCTCTGCTTTTAAAGCCAAACTTAGTAAGAACATATCTAAATTGATAAATTGAGTATTTATCCATATGCTTTACTTCTTCTTTCCTGTAATCCATATTCTGTATACTATAGCCATTTTAGTTAACTGCACGTTTAAGTGTGTATTTACCTAATATCTATTTGTTTAGTTGTTAGTTTACTTACTGTATAAATATTTGTTAAATAAATAAATTAATAAATAAATAAATAAATAAATAAATAAATAAATAAATAAATAAATAAA
>JAOBAT010072168.1:0-21611 GCA_026413305.1 Hydrozoanthus tunicans | reverse complement strand
TGTCTTTGTTCGCCATTTTCTTTTGTTTTCTGGTCTTGACCGTGCACAAAACGTGCAGAAAACGCAAAAGCTTTTGAGATGCAAATCAACAAGTAGCCAGTAAAAACATTTTCACTAACACTTGAAACAAAGAATGTGCAGGGTCGCGGTTCGTTCAGTATAAAACAAAGCATTTTTGTACATTCTTTGTATTTCCCTTTTGAGTTTGCCGGCTTTGCTAACTAGTCCGTTTATTAACTATGTCATAACTAAATCACTTCTTCTTTTATGAAAAAAAAGGAGGGGGCGGGTTCACCTGAAGGATAGAGTGCTAGGAAGACCGTGCTTTCTACAGATCGCCAATACCACAAACAAGGCCGCTTAGAAATTTTTCTTTTTATCTCCGGTTTATGTTCGGAAGTTTAAAAGTTTTCAAACCTTTCTTTTTGTAAGAAAATGTTTAAACTGGCAGAATACTTTCGTAATTTTACGGTATTTTAATCAAACGTAGTCGTCTGTTGACCTCGTACTCAGGCTGTTCCATTGCGTTACCGTTTCCTCACAGACAGCCCAAGCTTTTACTGCCAATTGTGTTCAAATTAACAAAATTCATCGACTTAAGGGTAATAGAGCAAGCTCACCTCATTTTTGTAGTTTATCTATTGCTTCTGTAAGATTTTATGCCATTCTGCCGTTGCTTTGGTTTGCAATCGGAAGTAAGTCTGTCTCTTCCTCCAACTATTTTAAACAAGAAGCTCCAGTATAAAAGGGCTAGACCCACCCCCTTTTCACGAAATTTGAATAAATTTTGAAATGTAATGGCAGCTATTGATTTCACAATTTCACAATTCGAGGTTATTTACACCAAAAAGTGAAAATCAAGAATCCAAAGCAAAAGTGAAAAGCAAAATTCAGATGTCAAAATTAAAAAGGGAAAAGTCAAAGGGAAATTTAAAAGCAAAAAGCAAGTTTAAAAGCAAAAGTCGAAAGCAAAGTGATCCTCACCGCCCCCCCGCGCCCCTTCCCCTCCCAACCAACACTGGCTATTGTTGTCTATTAACCAAATATATTGCCCTTGGGGGTGGGGATATTGTCAAGTATTGACACCTTACATGAGTACCCTGGGGGCAAGGTGGAACTTTTGACTTGAACTGTACTGTGTGGGTCGCAATCTCGTTTTCATGTTTTGGATAGTCAGCGCTTGAAGAACAAATCCACCAAAGGATGTGATTGTTGACAGTTCTTTATTTATTCAAGATACACTAAGACACATGATAAAAAACTTTTGTGTGGGAACCGCAAAGCACACAAAAAATACACATACATTTCACTTTTACTTGTCCAATCAAATTGGTTCGTTCTCACACTGTAAATTTCAACTTTTCCGAAAATGAGACAGTGGTGTGTTGAGAACAATTTGTGAATAAAGTACTTCTAAACTAAAGGGTTGACTTGTACGCTGGAATATCGCAAGAGTAAAAGATTTCAAGGGGTCAACTTATAAGCCAGGTCAACTTATATGTCGAGAAATAGTCCTTGAATTTCAGGGGAACCCTAGCCCTTACTAATGATTTGAGTCACTAGTCCTTCAATAAACACCATAGTATTTTCCATAAAAGGATCTGTAATTTACTTACAGATTATTTTAGTAGTTTATGTACTAGTATTCAACAACAAAATTTGTTGCTTTTAAAAATATTGTTTCCTCTTTCTTATAACATAAAGAATAATATTACATCACACTGTAAATTTGCTTTTTGTTAGGAAAATGAGTAGACTTTCTGAATTACGTACATACTATATAAAAATGTACTTCTTTACATTTTATCTTCCGAAATTGTGCAAGTACTGTATAAACAGAGCCAACAGCTCTTGTTTAGAAATTGATATCTATCTTCCTAGAATCTTTGCAATTTTCCATTTTTTTATCTGAGTTTTGATGCATTTTGATCCATTTTGACAAAAAATTTGGCCCCAAGGTATGGGGCATTTGATAGCTTTTGACACCAGTAAATGTCTGATCCTCACATTGGCCCAGGGGAGGGGGGAGGGTGGTGGTTTCAATTGACTGGTGCATAACTAGCAAGTTGTATGTGTGTGAAAGTTTCAAATAACTTGAAAAAACAGATAGCAAGTTCATGATATTTGATACTGTCTTTACTAACATAAACTAGACAGAACAACTCAAGTAAATAAATGAGAGCTTTTACTGAAATTTACAAGTGAAGAATCAATCAATAGTTATGGCAATAACATAAAATTTTGCAAATTTATATCTTCAAATGCCACTATGTTCAAGGTTTGAATCTTGGTGAACAAAATTGATTCAAGAAAAACCTAATCAAAAAAACCTAAAAAAATCTTCTTCACACCATGGTCAACAAAACAAATAACTGCTATAGGCTTTACTTATAATATACATCTATATAAGAAATAAAATCATCTCTTTTTACTAGGCAATGGTGCATTATCTTCTAACAAAATATCTTCTCTTATTTTGACTTGAAATCTGTTCTTTTCATTGAGTACCCCTTGCACAACAGAATGGCGAAGAAGCTTTTCAGTACCCTCAGCAACTGATATGAGTTCAGATATTTTGCCTTGATCAACTTCCTCCTTGTTCTTAATAAATTCCTCCCTTATCTTCAGTCTACTTGCTTGAAGGGCCAGATGGTCATCTTCAAATGCCTTTAACCTTGCCCTGAGCAGGGCTTTGTAACAGCTGAGAACCTGAGAGAAATTAGGGAAAGATAACTTATTTGTGTTATTTATGCATCTGTGACCCAGATGAGAGCAATAGATACTGAAGAAAAAAGTCAACTGAAGTCATGAACACATTCAGCTGGAGACAAAGGAATACACATTTTTTCGAACTTTCATCCTGGCAATAATGGGATAATTGAAGTTAAAGACTGACTTGGTTAAAATCAAGATATAAAAAATACCTCTTGGCTTAAAAATTACCCTAAAAAATACTGAACTCTAATGTGGGCACATAATTATTACCATAAAATTTATAATCAGTGCCAGCTGTGTATGTTCTTAATAATCAGAAAAACAAAATCTTTACTAAGTTTTGCTAAATGTCTTGAATCATTTAGCATGTGGTGCTTTGAACCTGGGGGATACTTCAGGGTCAAAAGAGTCGGAATGACCATAAGAAAAGTTACCAAAATATGCTAAAAAATACCAAATGATAAAAACTTTCCACCCTAAAAAAATACCTGTTGGCTTTAAAATTATCCAAAAAATACCAATTGGAAGCTGAAAATTTTCCCCAGGTAGCTAGCTGGTCAATGCTAAGTCCCCTGGAGTTGCACTAAACGCGATATACAGTAAATAAAGGCACAGGGGCATTTGCCAAAGGACTTTTGTCTTAACTTCTTGTTTGCTAAAACACAGGACTGCAAGCAGTCCAATAGCTTTGCATTTTCAACCCAAAAAATATCAGGCTCTTGGTTTAATATCCAATAGCTTCACATTTTCAACCCTAAAAAATACCAGGCTCTTGGTTTAATACATAATTTCTTTTAATAACCCCTAAATAGTACCGGATTGACAATACGGCATACCTACCCCCGATGTATACTCAATAAACAACGTTTACTCAGACGGTGTTGAAGCTTAAAGAGTTGTTTCAGTCCTTAATTCCTTATAACAATACTGACCCATTTGCTCTTGCACTTTTGTAGACGATACTTAAAACCAAAAGTTCCCCAAGACCAAGTGGAGGGAAGGTATAAACCCATAGATACCCCTATATATCTAATTCCCCAAAACTTTCAACACATCCACACCAGCAACTTTCTAGAAATGAAAGTCAAGCAAACTGCAAAGCCTCCAGCTTTGTGAACTTCACCTAATAACAGTCAGACGGAACAATTAACATTGAAACTTTTTACCCACCTTTGTACGCAGGTTGCTCATCTTGAGGGCGAAAAGAACGTTTTTTTTTTTCTGCGACAAGTCTTGCACGTTCTCCACACGTTATGTAAACGACAAAATGAACCAGGCGCAGGTACACTTTTACACTTGTCAGGGGTAGGGATGAGCTCCGTCAGTTGCTGCATTGTTTATTCGCGCATAGCATGCGAGTTTTCTCTCCACAATTTGATAGTTACCATATGAAGTAATTTTATTTCTTTAGATACAAATTTTTCATGCTGGGTAACATACAAGTTGTTCGAGACGAAACCACTTCAAGATTTCGGTGAAAAAGCACCGTACCCTCTCCCCTGGTTCAATGATTTCGACTAGGCATCTAAAGCACTGGTAACGAGTGGAACACGAACACTTCAGCGTTTTCAAGTTCACAAGTTGAAGAAAAAACTTCCAGCTTTAAGTTCAATGAAAAGGGCAAGAAAACAGATTTCCAAACCAGTTGGACCAGAACGTTCGGAAAAATCTCGAGGAGTTTACAACATTTGGTACAACAAATATTCCGGCGAACGACATGAAGCAGGGCGAGATAAAACGAGGGCTTCGACTCGTTGTAACATAGAAAGAGATTCTGGAGAAACCCGTGGAAGTCAAAGGGTCGGTCGCGCATATATTTGCCTCAAGTTTGCAAGAGGTTGTTGTCCCAATGGGTTTGAGTGCAGTTGGCTGCACATTATCCCGTTTCCCGAATTCAGTTCAAAGTTAGAAATAACAAAAGATTGCTTCGGTAGAGATAGACACGATAATGTTCGAGATGATCAGAGCGGAGTTGGTACCTTCCAAGCTGACGATGAAACACAAAGGACGTTGTATGTGGGAGGTATCTGTGAGGGGCAAGACACTCATACGACTTTGTACAAGCACTTTAGTGAGTGGGGGGATATAGACAATATCAGGGTACTTTCTTCAAAAGGAGTAGCTTTTGTACGTTATAAACATCGCGCTAATACTGAATTTGCGAAAGAAGCTATGCAAAATCAATCACTGGACAAAAATGAAATCTTGAATATTCGATGGGCTACCACTGACCCCAACCCATGGGTCACAGCTAGGAAAAATAAACAGAACCAGAAAAGAACAGTCGAAGCCATCTTTAACACAAATGATGAGCTGGCTGTAAAGCGAGTAAAAAGCAACAGCAATGACTTGGTATTTAGTGAGGGAATAGGATACTACCCAAACACTGATGGACAATACCACCCTACAGAGACATCTAATATAGAAACGGGACTTGAAGAACAAGAAAACAGCACACAACCTAAAACTCTGGCTGAACTAGTGGCTTGGTCTCAGAAGCAAGTGTCGCTTCCCAACGTAAAGCCACTGCAATCAAGTGCTGTCAGCTTAGCTCCTTCAAAGCCAAAAAAAGAAACAAAAACCTTACTTGTGTCAGATTATGGATCATCGTCAAATAGTGAAGATGAGGGAGATTAAAACCAAAAAATATACCCAGAAAGCTCTGTGTAAAGAGATTGGTTGTACATTCAATGACAAATAACTTGAAGTGTGTTTTGAAGTTCTTCTTTGAATGACTCAACCTCTAAAAATTGGTACTGATTTTATGGTAAACAACTAATAATTGATCTCTCAACACTTCTAATCAGATGGTAGATAAAACATAGGAACTCCACTAATTGTTGTATAAGCAGCCCAACATATTTTTTGTAGAACTTGTATTTAAGAAAGAAATTGGTCCATAAGATAGAAACGGCAATAATCACAGGTAGACTTGACCTCGGTGTATAGGATCACACAGGGTCTAGAGGTCATGGAAATCAGTTTAGCCATAGTAAGAGATTGGTTTTTTGTTTTAGGGCAAGCTCTATAAAGGAATATTTTGAACTATTTATAACTTATAAAGTTTAACTTATAAACTAAATCAACTTAATTTTATTCTTCCATCCAAATAGTTATTGTATTAACCACTCAAACTGAAAATAAAAGATCAACTTTTTTCAAGTACAAAGATTTACCATGATGTACAGTAGGGATGTAAACATAGCAAATGTGCCACTGAGCAAGTAATTTTGTGCAATAACCTTACCTTAGAATTAGGAGGTGAAGTCAGTTAATCCTTAGTCAGCTAGAAATGGTTTCACATGAACTAAAAATGTTCCAACTTTAAAGCCACTGCTTAAAAACCTACCAATTGACCATTCATTCTTTTTGTCTTTACAAGTAGACTCTGAAAATTCATTGCTTCAACATACTTTTAAGTTAGCCATTTTGTCAAGATTTTGTGATTTAGATTTTTTACAATTTGGCAGGAGAAGGGTTTCTAGTTCTCATTGAGGTCAGATAGGATAGAGCAGGCACAAAAGGATAGGAACAGTCATGGCCAAACCTACTAACATGAGCAAGCATATTATATACCAAGATAAGATTTCTCCAGCTATGGCAGAGCTTAGGACCGAAGACAGGAGTAGACATGAACCATGAGACACAGGTAAAAAGGCAATTGAGCTTGAGGCAAAAAATCTGTTGTTGGTGTAAAAGTGGCTTTAAGCCCTCCTCCCTCCCTTTGGTAAGTCCCTCTTTAAATAAACTCACTTCCCTTGAAAATAAAAGGTTAAAAGTAAATTTTGTAGACTAAGAGAGAGCGTAATTTATTCTTCTACTTTATGCATCATACCTCAATCATACTTCTGTTTTTATGTGAAACATATGGGAACACAACAATTTATGTGGTTGATTTTCAATTATTTTCAGTTTTACATAATACAGCTGTTGCAGAAAGGAGGGAGCTTAATAGAGCTTTTCTAATGGGCTACAAAAGATTTTAAAATCAGCATTCTAATAGAATTTTATAGTTAAGTAGTGAAGCAGAGTTAGTTCGAATTTCAACTCATTTTTATCAAGTTGTTATGCTTTTTGGTTACTTTAAAGTTGTTGTTTATATTTTGTTTAAGTTACAGAGTAAACAAATAAGGATGACACATAATTGGGATTTGTGTTGTTTATATTACTTTTTTTATTCACCGTATTATATTCTCTTGTGTAAGTCAGTGTAGAAGTTGAACCACATTTTTGAAGCCAAGATCGGCACTTTTTGAAAAATAGGTTTTTTCAATGTTTTCATATGTTAAACAGTTCGAAAAAGTACTAATTGAACAAAAATGGCCGCAACTAACCTCTTACCCAGGCTTTTTTATCGATGAAAGTGCCTGGGTACGAGGTTGCCGGAGTCGATGATCGTTCCTTGTTATTTGATGGCTGCTTGTCATTGTTCAGGAGTGTCATTGTAGTTCATTCTCTTGCTTCTGAATAAAGACGCGCGCGTAACATGCATGACAGAACCTACGCGGTAGGACTTTTGTCTTCTAACTTCTTAGCAGTATGCATGTTGGTAAAACAATTAAGAGAGTACAAAGAGTCGAATAGCTTCGCATTTTTCAACCCTAAATATTACCAGGCTCGTGGTTTAACACAGGTTTTCCTTTTTGAAACAACCCCTAAAAACACCGGGCTGTCTATTTTAACCCCTAAAAATACGAAAGTCATACCTACCACCCCACCCCCTCCCGTCCCTGGGGTTAACACAATGACTGTTTTCTATGAATTGCTTTTATTTCAAACTTAGCGCATGGACGGGTGTCACCTTAGGCTTAAAACGCGACCTTTAGACATTTCTTTTGTGCTTATCCACGCGGCTTCATCTCTCCATAGCAAACTAGCATACCATATCTTAACATCTGTCTGATACATAAAGAGGAACCATGAATTCTTATTTTGTTTTGTGTCATTGTTCCTAAACGAACAGTGCATGTTACTGAATGAACTTTTGATAGATAAAAGCATTGTCTAGAACCAGTTGTTATTAAGACGAGGGCATTAATGATATTGGCCGTTTTTATACTAAAGATGAACGAACTAGTTCAAACATAGTTGGTCAGGTTAGGCGTCCCAGTATAAAGACGGGTACGAGAAGTATAGTGCGTCCAGACAGAGTTTTGAAAGACAAACTACTAAAGATATTTCGTCAAGATGCGTAATACGAGTTGTACTAGTTTTTAAACTTGAGACGCACAACCAGACGAGCTACAAAAGTTTGCCCTAGTTCGTCCAGACGAATAAGTGGACAACTTCTTTATATATTCAACATGCACAATTAATGGGTGAGATTGCACTCAGTAGAACTGTTAACACTAAGAGCCGCATGTCGCCTGTTCAATCTGCCTCCACATCTCAGATATCTACAGTATCGAACATCGTTTATGTTGCAGGGAAGGTTTAGCCGTTGTTGGTAGTCCACGGAGCCTTTTTTAAAACTCTGTCCTCGAGGTTTGAAGGTGGACTGGTTTCGAACTGGAGGTAAGATCATAGGATACCGATGAAGAGGACCCAAAGATTCATCTTCTTCGCTTAGCTCAAAGAGGCCAGTTGTTCGCTGCTGCCCTTCTTCCCCCGACTCGTCAAACTCCTCAGAATTCTACTGGTTGTCGTATTGAGAAGTTTCCGATTTGCTGTTTAAATTGCTGTTTGCCCTTTGTAGTTGAGTAAGCGCCGAACCTACTCTCCCGCGCACTACTTTCTCCCTCTCTGAACTCACCGTTGGCCGATTGGCTAGATTCACCGCGTCTGAGCTCAAAGACCTCAAATCAAAGTTGTCTCCATGTTTTTGAGCATTTCTTGATGCCATTAAAGTATCGTACACTTCTGAAAACGTAAAACCCCTGACAACATATCTTGAAATGTGTCAGGATCCAATATATTTTTATTTTGTTTTGTCTCGTAAGTTAAACGAACAGTGGTTATTGAATGAATTTCGAGAAAAAAGCATTATTTTAACAAGTCGTTGTTTAAGACGAGAACATTAATGATATTAAGGCACTGAACTAAAACAGTTAACCCTTAGAAATTTTTCTGATATCACTTAGTACCTAACCATTAGACCCTAGTTAAGCCCTAATGTATGGTAATAATATTTTGGTATCTCATTAGTGTGATTAGCGTCGGACGCTTTTATCTTTATATACATTGTTTGTAACATTGACTGCTATATCGGTCTTTAAACAACTACTGTACGTATTGAACACAATTAATGGGTGTGCTTATGAAAAGAGCAGGCTTCATCAATTCATATTTTGTAAACTTTTGTTTTCAAAACAGTTCAGGTCTTAGATTTTGTTGGAGTAACTGATTTCACTTTGATTGCATTTTGCTACCTGTTTAAACCAATAAAATGAATCAGTTCTTTGTGATAAATTTCTCGAGTTTGAGTGTTTTTTTCTTAGCAACCTAAATGACATTAATTCCAGTTTCAAACAGTTTCGATTATCCACAAGTGTAATTTCTCAATTACATTCGATAAATTTCAGCATTTGAGTTACTCTAGACTGCCTTTTCTCTGAATATCCAGAGAAGAATCGCGCCGATAACATTGAGTGCGCGTATTTGCACTCTTAATATTGTTAACGCTGGGAGCCGAATGTCGCCTGTTCAACCTGCTTCCACATCTCAGATATCTACAGTATCGAACATCGTTTATGTTGCTGGGAAGGTTTAGCCGTTGTTGGTAGTCCTTAGAGTCTTTTTCAAAACTCTGTCCTCTTGGTTTAAACGTGGACTGGTTTCGAACTGGCGGTAAGACCATAGGAGGTAGACAAAGAGGACCCAAAGACTCTTCTTCTTCGCTTAGTTTAAAGAGGCCAGGCGTTTGTGGCCGCTCTTCTTCCCCCGACTCGTCAAACTCCTCAAAATTCAACTGGTTGTTATGAGAAGTTTCCAGTTTGCTGTTTAAATCGCTGTTTGCCCTTTGTAACTGAGTAAGCGTCAAACCAACTCGTTTGCGCACTACTTTCTTCCTTTCTGAACTCGCCGTTGGTTTGGCTAGATTCACCGCGTCTAAGCTCACAGATCTCAAATCAAAGTTGTCTCCATGTTTTTGAGCCTTTCTTGATGCCATTAAAGCATCGTACACATCTGCAAACGTAAAACGCTTGGCAACATTTGGCGATTCCCCGCCATCGGGCTTTTGGCCAGCAATCGATTGTGAAGATGGCAAAAGTTGCGTGTCGAGGTTAATCGTAGTTGATTGAATTCGCTCTCTTTGTTTCAAAAGCTTAGACTTGTTGTTATCAAGCTCACTCCGAATTTCTTGTTTCTGCTTTTCCAGACTTTGTCGTACCTTTTCCCAGTTATTTCGTGCGCGAACATTTCGTCGGGCCAGCTCTCTGTTGGCAAAACCAGCCTTAACTGCGGGTTCAACTTCTAAACTTGTGTTGACGGAGGAAGCCATTATTAACTTCTTTTTTCGGCCAGACATGCAAATATTTTGTGTTCGTTTGCTTTTCAAAGCAGAAAAGCTATTATTCTTGTTTACTTTCTCAAGTAGCTGGAAAGGTATCAAAATGTCGCGGCGTCTCTGAGCCGCGAATACGGCCGGCTAGGTTTAATATAGAGCCGGGTTTTCTTCGGACTTTCCACTAAACGTGAATGTTTCGCTTTAAACTTTTAATTCTTACGTATTATGTTCATGAAGCGCATGCAACACCTGGTAATCATATAAGATTTTTAATTGCCAAAACGCAAATTATTCTTTTGTTTATGTTGCGGAAACAATTAAACTGTGCTATGTAAAAGTCTCAACAAAGCCCATGTTTTTAACCTAGCATGAATCGTTTTTAAAAAACTATTGGAGCGATAACATTGATAAAGAATTGGTTCTCGTTTGACTCGTTGTTGTTAGTTATTCGGCAATAGTTTGGGTTCTTTATTTATTTGAAATGAAAGGGCTGGGATAAGCAACACAGATCAAAAGAACACACACTTGATGCCCTAGTGCTAGCAGGAAAATAAGCAAAGATGTGTTGCTTAATTGCATCAAATAACAGAAGAAACTCGCTTTGAGCGCGGTAACAGAGCAAAAACTGTCATTGTCTTAAAGATGCAACTTATTTGCATGTTAGAACTAAGGTCAAAAAGTCCATTTGGAAAAAAACAGCTTTAAATATCATTCTTGTTATTGTCTAGTGTTTTATTTAAGATTTGTTCATTTGTTCGTTTTGAAACATATTGTAAGTGCTATAGATTTTGAAACAATTCAAGACTATAATAATTATGCTTATAGGTAGCTTTTAAAGGTGAATCTCGAAGTAATTAACCCAACGGAAAATTCCCGCTATCAATAATAAAAGCCTTCCTAAACGTCTTTACTAATCCGTGGCAATCATGTGGAAACGGCTCCGAAATAATCAATAGCTATGATGTCTTTACCAAGTAAGGTAGTCATACTGCATGTGGGGCAAGCGTGTTCTAAAGTAGGTCTTACCAATCACATTTTATATCATGGGAAACTATTTTTATGTAAGAAATGTTTGATATTTTTAAGCACGGAAAACTCTCCTGTTGCTTCCACTAGTGTTGTTACTTTTATGAGTTTTGTTTTGTTCGGGAAGTTTATCGGAACTCCGCGGCATTTCAGTTTAATTGTAATGAGAAAAAAAAACACCAGCGCGGTTTGTTCGGATAAGCTGCGTTTAGTTCTCTGCAATTGTTTCTCCATCCCTTCCCGGAGCTAGAGCAAAATGATCTTGCGTTCGTGACCATGCGAATTGCTCGCTCAAGCACGTCGAGTTCAGGCACGCAAAATGGTGTGCGCCCCCACGTAAATAGTTAGTTTAAAAGTCTATAAAATAGACTTCTGCAACCGGTTAGGTATAATAATACCCTTACAAACAACTGTGTCTTGGTGTTCTTTGGTCGGCATACACGCCACTCAGTAAGAATATACAAGGCATCGCTTACTCTTTTTGTCACCCATTGATTTATTTCCTGGCTTGAGAAATTTATTGCATTACACATCACAGGGTACCAGATCAGAAGACAATTTTATTAAGAAAACCCCAGATCGTTTGCAAAGTTTTAATTTAACATTAAAGAGTAAAAAAGATAATTTGGAGGCAAAGATAACGAAGAAACAAAAAGCCTGATTTAAAAAAAAACAACATAAAAATTCAAAGAAAACCTATTAAATTCACATTTCCGCGAGGAAGAAATTAACACTTGATCTGACCTGGAACTACCGGTTCGTGAACTGGCCTTTTCTCGCATCTCGCGAAAAAATAGTGAGTTGTGGAACGGGCTGGAGGAATATAGAACAAACCCAAGTAGACCAATTTCTGGCTTTCTGATGTACCGGAGGATTGTCCCTACAGTAACTTGAATATATTTTCTTGTTTTGGCTACTATAGACGGTATAAGGAAAATAAGTTATCAGCAATGATTCAGTTTTTTTACATACTATTTTTTCCGAGAACTATTAGAGTCTGGAACTCTCCTAATCCAGACGTTGTGTCTTCTGACACTCTAAACTCCTTTACGCATTTCGCCGTGCCGTAAGCCTTACAGATAGGTAAAGGCGGCACAAGCCACCTTTGCAGGCTTTTCAAAAGCAAGTCGCTGACATCTCTAAAAATAATGATATTAATTCATATACGAGGGTATCTTTTCTAAGTTCTTAGTTATCTTCGGGGCGTTTTCTTCTCTGAAAACTGCTCGTATCGAGAATAATATGTCTGCCTCCTGCTGCCTAAACAGTCTCCGGGAACGAGATTGCGTACCCTGTGACTAGTACTCATTAAATCGGATCACTTTAAAAATATTGATGGATTTATAACCTGGTTGCGTATTTTGTTAAGAGTTGTTCTCTTCCAATGAATTTTGAGGCGATCGCGGTGAATGAAGTTAATGTTTTCTGACGTCTCTTCGTGTGAGATAGCAACTTGCACGTTGTTCAACCTGGACGAGGCATCAATCTGGTTCTCTGGTGAGAAATCGTTGTCGTGGTGATCATGACATGGGCAGTACAGGATGCAAAGTCGATATACTTGTAAAATCAGCACCAAGGCGTTCTTAACGGTGAGGAAGAGTATCATGTATTCGATGGTTCTGTAATGAGCAATGATGAACAAGCGGAAAGTGAGAAAGGGTCCATCCTGCATGAACAATGACAGTATGATGCTAAAGAGATCGCTTCGAATACGTGAAGGCCTTCCATTTTCCAATTCATCACCATTGTCAATCTCCGTCCTGTACTCAAATAATGGTCGATCTTTCAACGAACGAACGTCAATTAAAGGACAGTGAACTGCTGACTGATGTCTTCTTTGTTGGGATTGTGTTTCAGATAACGTTTTTGTTGGAAAATTTTTCTTCATACCTGGACCTCTAATACGTTCAGTATTTACGGAAAGCTTCTCTTTCACAACGTCACGTGAAACAGTTTCATTTCGAGGTACTATGTGTTTACCTGTTGTCGAAGATAGCCTTCGATCATGAACCGATTGTGGTAGCGGCATGGCTTCGATCGCTTCTTCTTGGATTAACGCGTGACCTGCCAGTCTGCGAACGTCACGTGGTTGTCGTCGATTGTTTTGGTTTCGGCTGCCATTTTGGATACCAGTAGAACCATCTTTGCTTTGTCCTGATACAGAAAATATTCTGCTGTTCGTGCTGCTACCACTCAAGTTCTGATCGATTTCGGGTAAAACCTTGTTTTGCTGTGAATTCTGGGAGCCAAGCTCCGTTTCTAACTTTGCAGTGGCGTTGAAAGGAAACTGCATTAAGCTCCACGTCCACAGTACCATAATAACAATGGTCAGCGGCTTAGACCTTTTGGCTTCATTAATTTTTATAATATCAAAGAACTCGCTGATATCAGCACACATGGCTACGTTAATCAGCAGCAGCTGAGACAATGAATCACGTGTCATTGAGCCCGATGTAGGGAGTAACCAGCGGCCAACAATTAAAAGCAACATCGTTGTCTGCTCGATTAAATCCGTCCATCTTGTCACATCAACCAAACTTGCCCACTGCAATGAAAAGAAGAAAATAACCACCCAAACAAGGCGGCAAACTTTTCTCATATCGAATTGTTTCATCTTCAACTTTGCGTTCTAGTTTTCTAAAATTGATTTTTTTTTGTGAAAAATTAATAACATCTTATGCGTTGTGTGTGACGGATCAATCTTTTGCTCTCGCAATGAAACAGTTAGTACTTCTAACTTTCCTTTAACGTTTTTAGAAAAATGTCACAAAAACATAATTATATAATCAATCATTATACGAAGAAGTAAATATTTAGTGCTGTTTTACATTTCTATCCCTGTGAAAACAAACTTCCCAGATTTCGAATCTTTACCTGATCTATACAGAAATTTCAAGTCACGAAGTATTATTAATCAGAATAATCCAAATTGAGTCAAACAAGAACGTTTCACCTTAAATCTATTTTCCATAAAGAAAACATCTGAACATTGTTTAGTTTGTTCAAAACCCCTTAGAATGAGACCATTATTTTGCTTTCATTATTTTGTTTTCAAACTGCGTTGTCAAGAGAGATCTTTGGAGTGGGACTGCTCCTATGGTTATTTCTTTATCGTACAAACGCATGGTCCTGTTCTAAACAGCCGTATAGTCTATGATATTTGGTTCGTTCTATTGACCGCAAAGAAAAAGAAAAGCCAGTCAATTTACCCAAATTTTTAGCTCACGAAAAAACCTAAAACTGTTCACAGAACTGACTAGAGGGAGCCTTAAACTTTAATGAGATGTAAAACGTTGAACATTGATACTTTTTTAGCCCCCTTTAGCGGTATTATACTTAGAAGCCTGCATTGGGCATTGAGATGAAATGTGCAGCGCCCCCTTTTTTCAGTACGGTCAGTGGATGAGAAAAACACGTGATATTTAACCGTTTCTGTGGTGTTACGGCCTCGTGCAAGGTCAGAACTCTGTGAAGTCCTTTGTTGGTGCAAATGCAGCTCCAGTATCCAAGCGCATGGAATGGTGGCCATCAGATGGCAAAATATACTGGGACTGAACCTGTGGACATAGATTAATTTGAGCTAGGTCACTTCAATTAACATCGGTGGAACACTTTAAATTTGTTAGCAAGCTCAAAATAACATATTTTAAAGAAACAGCGAGTTACCAGTTTCTTGATGACATATGTAATTTAATTTTTGCCGTCACATTTATTAAGTAATAAAAGTAGATTTTATGCTTGTCAGAACCCAAAGTTATGTTTAAAATATTTGAATTATTTAGCTGTTATATCTCCATGTTGTTTTCGATAAATAATTTGGCGATTCAAAGTCGGGTATGTCAGATTTTGTTTTTTGTCCAAAGCAAGAGTCGAGAAGGATTTTCAGTAAGACAAAATAATAAATGCATTAAGACGGGGAGCATACATGGTAAGAAACCAACCTTCTAAAATTGTATCAATATATAATCGTTATATCAGCAACACCTGTAATAGATGAGTTTTAGGTCTTGAACTCGGCATGAGTTTGAATCATGCCAAACTTTAAGGGCGTAGACGTTTAGACGTTTTTTGCATCCAATAGTTGTCAGGCTACCGCTGAACAAAGTTGCGTTAAAGGGAATTTTTACATTTTGTCTATTGGTTGCTGGCTAGATTACAATGTCTAGTTTTTCACCACTGACATTTAATTTGAGTAAGAGAGCTTAAAAGAAAATTGAGGTTAAAAATTTCTCATTGAAGCCACAGCTTGTTTATTATTTGTTAAACCGGTCATCTTTACGATTACCTCTGCAGAATTGTTCAAAAGCAAGTGCAGTCCTTCAGTTAGAAATAAGAATACATACAAATACAAGTAATTTCAAGGGTTGCCAGATAAAAAAGTGGAAGTTCTGTTTTAAACCGTTCTAAGTGTCGAAGTTAAGCCGACTGAAGCATTAACAGTTCCTACCCAGTTGCCGGGTTGCATGACCATCAGACTAAGACTATCTGTTGCTAAAACCTTTGTATCATTAGTCAAGGGATTTTAACGAAAAACCCTTCAGTTTTCGGAGGAACCAATTGTTTGTCCAGCACATTAAGGAGTCTCTTAAAAAGGGCCTTTGAAAAGAATGGTTAAAAGCTACCCTGTCATTTCCTTAAGTGTAGTAAGTCAAGGATTATAAGAATTCAAAGAAGACATCATTGCTAGGGAACCGAAAATGGAACACCTGATGTGTTTGACGAATGTATTATCTGAAACTCGGTATCTAAAAATATTAAAATGAATAAAGCTTCTTTATGTAGGAGTAACAAGACGCTTAAGCATTTCATCTATTGTGAAATAAATTAACCAAACAGTGCTATCCTTGAGTGGCATATGTCTAATTTCAACATAGATTCGACTGAGTCCTTGGCACTGGAAAATGGTATGGGGAATAATGTTTCCAAGTTAGAAATTTTTTTCCCTTTCCTTTGGTTTATGGGTTTCTTTTCTGTCGGATCAGCGAAGCTTGGATTATTGCCCATTTCAGGCAGTGGCAAGGCTTGACTCGAATCTAAATGTTTTAAAATAAATTGTACGCTGTGCCTGCAGTCTTGGCACAAGATGGGTCGCTGAATGTCGTTAAGTGTCCACTTACCATTTGTACTCCCTTCCTTTGCAGTACACCACAGTGACAAGCAGCTCAACAACCGGTACTATAAGAATACAAGCGAGCAACCAGAGACGAGAATTTGAGGTAATTTCTACCACCCACCAGATGGCAAAAAGAGAGTGGCCGGTGAATAGCATTCGAGCAAATACTGACTTGACGATCCCCGAAGCTGAAGGCATTGTAGAAGGAACGCTTTCACTCTTCTGTCGGTAACCCAGATGGATCTATAACGTTTTTTCAATCACCTTACAGTGACAAAATTTACATTTTTATATCTAGCCCTCAAAAGCTCTTAGATTTATAGCTCCCAGCTATTTGTTAATTGTAAAAAGTCAACTTGTTCAATTTTTGAGAAAAAGTTGAAAATGAGCAGGTGCCTCAGACCGAATTTCGGTTTTGGACAGTGGTGGTGTTTAGAAATCGAAGTTGATGTCTCCTCTACTTGTTCGCGAAAGATCTCATCTTCTAGAAATAAGCTTTCAAATGCAAACTCTGCTTATAACTGATTAGTTTGATCTCTCCTTTTGTTTATACTGTCCAAAAATTGTCTTGACAATGAAGTAGGAGGGACAGAAGGGTGTGTGTGAGCTGCAGTTCTTGAACCATTCGTTACTTTATGGGTTGACCGAATGAGTAAAGCGAGTCTTCTGAGATATTGTTCTTCCCAAAAATTCTCTTAAAAGAGTGATTTTAAGCTTTGACACGTTTTTTCTATAAGAACTAAAAACAATGATTTTGAATGCGATATCATTGATTGAGCTTGCAAACAATGCGACTTTGACTTTTATTGCCGGTTACTATTTTGCCCCCTATCTGACTAAACTCAAAGGCATCCCGCCTGGAATATTTATTGGGGGAAATCTTTCTATTACCTCTCAGTACACCTAAGTACCATCTTTGTATAGCATACTTAAGTTAAAAGTTAACGACTTCAATTTTGACTGGTTTAATGAGTTCATCAACTTGCCTGCTTTATACACAAAATAGGTGACTGTAGACTTCAAAACTACTTCGACACCTAGCTCCGGTATCTATAAGATGTACACTTCTCGATCACCATCACGTTTCTTCAAGTTGATCGATTTCTCTACGTGATATCGTCGAGAACAAGAAGTTGTATAATTGGTTTCTTCCTTTCAAAACGTAAGAAAGCGGCTTTCGACACTCTAACTGTGTTTGTTACCGAGGCAATGGTTTGGCGATGATCATATCTATACATTGAACTAATATTCAGTGGCGTAGCTCAGTGGAGGTAGTTGAATATTTGTAAACATTTTAAATTAGAAACTCTCCCTTATCTGATTTGAAACACAACAATATATTTCTAAGAGACTTAAAGTACACAATGCTTTATAGTCAAAGTTTATTTAATTAAGCGGCGAGCGCCAATCTTTATAAACATTACCGACACGTTTAAAACTGAAGATTTCATTAGCGGTTTTGCCCCAATCATCAACAAAATGTTTTTTTCATTCTGTTTTGGCAAATATAGAGACTGTTGCTATCATTAAGGTCCGTACTATTAATAAGAAAAGATAAAAAGCAAAATACTTTGTCAGATCATTATTGCATGTATAAAACTGCGGGATGGATTTTAGTGAAAAAAGACACTTTTTAAAACATTTCCAGGCTAGCTCATACACAAAAAACTGATAATTCGGTCCCTGGGGTAACTTAACTGGCAAGTCGTCGGTGTACCAACCTTTCGCGATAGATGTTGCTCCTAATAATTATTTACCTCGTGAACGACAAGTTTAAATAGAACTGACCAGCTGCGTTTAATGTGAACAGGGATTTGCTACAAAATCTCACGTGAATACAGTCCTGTACTGTTCTTATTTTCTACCAACGTTATATAATCTGTTGAAAGATATTCTGTTTTGAAAAATATATCTTTTCTCAATCGTTCTCTACGCCAAATTATGGACGCGGGGTTTTGTTACTCGATAAATGTTTGAGAATATCTTGTCTTCGTGTTAAAGAAACCAAATTTTGGTCATTCATAAGTTCGCTTAATGAATGTTAAACACACAAAAATCATAATTGTTTTGGAAGCTTAGGTTTAAGGGAAATTGAAAAAGTTCTCCTCTCGAGACAATTATATGGCGGACTGCCATTTCTCTTCCCAGGCTAATTGTAAGTTTTAAGGTGGGAACAATTTCCCTATACAGATTCGATATCGCAAAAATATCGACATTGACAATTTGTTTTGAAAATTTTTCAAATAAGTATTAAAACTTCGAACCAATCTCCACTTTTTAACATACATGTTACACTTGAACTTTATGAAAATATCAACAGTAGTTTTATATTTACTTTATTGATTTATATCCAGACTGAGTTTATCAGTTTCTGACTGCAAAATAATTTTACCCTCACTAATCAAAATTGCTGCTGCTATTTCTCGTATCAAGAAAATAAATACGCATAAACTTAATGTGCTCAAATAGGTACTCGACTGTTAAACCTTCGTCAGCAAATGAAAAGAAAGAGAGAACATTTTTGGAAAAGATTTCGAAAACCACCAGCATAGTTACATAACTTCCAGAGTTATCATTCAGTGGCTTGTAAACGCATCATCAAATGAACCACTATCGTATTTTTCAGGCCCCGATGATCCCATAGCTGACTAGCCTTAAGCCCGGTTTTGGCTTTTTACATTTGAAAAATCAATAAATTTAATAAATCAGTTATTCCATTTGCGCTTGTTGTATATTCGGAGGTTATTTATAGCTACGCGCCTCTTTGGCTATTTTCCATCTCATATCTGATACTGGAGTAAAATATATGACGAATAATTTAAAGCGTTTGCCGTCTTGAACCGCTTCAATCTTGAGATAAAACGATGTTTCGCTTTTTACGCTAAAGTATGTAAATATCTTAAGTTACCAATGTACGCCGGCGTTGAATGGAGAGAGAATTAACCGAAATAATGAAATTTTTGTCCTTAAACTAAGGTCTTGATTTATCCCACAGCATCTTTTGGTTCATCAATGTGTCAAACATTCATTACATTGACCGACGAAACAACCGAGCGGGGACTGGTTCGGCCGCGGCTGCACGCAGGCAAACTGTTGACTGACTCTGAAAAATGATTTCCGAAAAAGACGACAGTATCTTAAGTTCATGTAGATTTATTTGGTTAACTATTAAACATCTCTTTGCTTTTCTAGCAGAAATCTCGAACAAACTCGACCTATGAAACAGCGTCCTCGACGCATCGACTCATATCTACCTGGGTTCAAACAATTGGGTTTGTAAGTACAATAAATGACAGCCTGCTGAAAACCTACAGTATTTAAAAAAGTACATATTTCGATTTTTCGTTCGTTCAATCAAATGAAAGTAAGGAGACACCGCGGAGGGGCCTGGGTTCCAGCATCTATGATTTGACTGCATCTTGCACGAGCAACTGAGCGCATGCGCTCTGGGATGAAGACAATCAGTACGGATCGAGACGGAATGACGATGTGACGGTTGGCATTTGGCCGGCTTCCGCAGGATCGGTTACGAACTGTATCAATGAAGTTTGTGACAGTTCAAAGCAAATATCATGTGGCAACTCTCGCACGTTCTGCTCGATTCTCTTGTAGATCCGCCAATTGCCTGTGACGTTTTGTCCTTAAACAGTAATCTAAATTATAAAACTTCCTAGATTCTAGGAAGGTAAACTAGACGACTTTCAGGCCAGCAACAATGATTCCATACTCTTATCAAAATCTTTTTTGCACTCTGTTTAGTTTATCAACCACACAACTTGGTATATATTTGATGTTTCCTAGTCAATTCTCCTTTAGGTTTTTTCTGCTATGCGCCAACAATTCTGGTGTCACATTCGTGAGCCTCTGTCTTGTAAAACCTGAAAATCAAAGTAGCAGAAAACTCTGTGTAAAGGAGGAAATGTCAGTAATAATAATAATAATATAATAATAATAGTAATAACACCAATAATAATAGTAATAATAATAATAATAATAATAATAATAATAATAAAACCATCAAGAACAATAAAAACTATACATTAATATTTACAATTATAAAGAAAATCTTTTGAAAATGTGAAGAGCTACTTTAATTTACACTGACATAGGCTCCTAAAAGATAATGAAAACTGGAAAACTGGAAATTTGATCGCAAGTTCTAGGCTAAAATTTACAATCAAGTAATTCTGCTATAGAAAGAGTGAAATCCTCTGCAACCTCATGTGACTTAAACAGAATAGGCCTTATGCATGTTTATGTCAAACTAGTCAATTTCACCCCAAAGCCTTGTATTCAATAAATAGGTGTGAGCATTTTGCATGTGCAAACCATGTTCATGAAGGAATTACTTTCATTTGTGGACGCTTTGGGATTTGATTTATGAAAATATTCACACTTTTGTGATTCGAAAGCAAAGCTTGGGGGTGTTCAATGTAAACATGCATAAGGCCTAATCTCAAACCTTTCACACAGCTATGTACAGCAAATGACTGCTGCCATTAAGCTTAAGAAAGGATTTAGCCTAGCTTCAAAATCTTAAATTAGTTGCCCAATGTTTGCTGACCTTAGCCTTATCACTGGCTTCTGCTTTGCCTGCCAACAAGGGGGGTTCTGGTGCGTCTGTTACATCTCTTGAAACCACACAAAGAAATTCAGATTGGTCTTCACTTCCAAAATTGTAGCTACTCCCAACACTTATTAACTGAAAAACAAGTGCAAATACTGGGGTCTTTTACTTGCACAGATTGTCTTATCATATTAACAATAACAATAGTTGTGCACACCAGTAACAGCACAGTATCTTAGAAAACAAACAGCTTTATAAAGACTCTGTTTGAGCCCTAAACACAAGGAATGAACATTGAGTTGATAATTTCTTTAAACTAGGGCATACATATAATGTTCATGTTTCCTGGTAGGGTAATTTTTTTACTTTAGTGAACAGCGACTGAGCACTTTGCTTTCCTGGTTTTCCATTACTGTCATTTTTTGCAAGAGTATTGCTAAGCTGACTGGGTATAATTCCAGACTACTGGTATTTCATAAATATTAGTTAATATTAATAATAACCGATATGCCTTAATTCAGTTGCCTGATGGGCAAGTCTTGTTACCACCTGGAATTACAAGTGCAAAGGTGCTAATTCTTACTAAAACCACAAACTCTTAACAAATAATTTCAACAGATATTGCAACTAGCAGGCTTTCAAGCACACCCAGGTGAAAAAGTAGGGGAAAAGTAGGACCAAAATTATTTTAAAAGTAGGACAAAAGAAGGATTTCGAGGGGAAAAGTAGGAGAAAGGTAGGAC
>JAOBAT010072157.1:0-21611 GCA_026413305.1 Hydrozoanthus tunicans | reverse complement strand
AGAATTTTTCTCACTGCTTGATGAGAAAACAATGCCTCATGTGTTTATGTTATTGTTAGCCGCATCTACGGCTGCAGGTACACAAGGAGTTATCTCTTGATGAGAAAACAACGCCTCATGTTTATGTTATTGTTAGCGCATCTGAGCTCGCTAAGAAAAATCCATTGAAAAAAAAAATCGAAAAGATATTGTCAAGTCATACAAACCAATTATTTTGGCCGAGCACCGACCAATTTCCATGTTTCAGAATGTCAGTCATTTGTCGAATAGCCACTTATCTCGAACAATAGGGCTAGTCATTTGAGTACGAAACTTATGTAATCCGTAACTAAACAGTAAGTGGTATGGGCGCGTAGTCCTTACGATAACCTTTTCTAAAAGAGCTGTACGTACTAAAAGCACCGTATTCACATACCTGTGGAAACAAGAACGCAGTAGCAACACGCACGCATTGCGGGCCTATTCTTTATATGTTTTATAACATTTATATATTGTTATCATTTTAATTGTTATTTTCAGGGACCGTTCTGGTGCTGCAGTTACAGTACTTGTTGAGAACGGTGCAGAGTTGAATGACAACAGGAATAATTTTAACAGTACCCCCTTGGACCTTGCTGTCAATGAACGCAACACAGCGGCTACACGTAACCTTGTTGAGGCTGGATGCGATGTCAATGTGCAGGTAAAGTATCTTAGAAAGGCAAAAGTTCTGTTCGGGGAGGGGGTACTTTGGGGTCAAAAGGGTAGGGATGACCGCCTTAAAGGTTCCCAAAGTATCCTAAGAAAATACCAAGGGATAAAATTTTTCCACCCTAAAAAATACCGCTTGGTTTTATAGTTACCCTAAAAAATATCAAGGGATAAAATCCTTCCACTCTAAACAAGAACCTCTTGGTTTCAAAATAACCCTAAAAATACCAATTGAAATCTGAAAATTTTCCCTGGGTAGCTAGCAGGTCGGCGTTAATTCCCCTCTTGTTTCGCCGACTATAATATGCAGTAAAAGCTAAATTAAAAACGCAAATAAAAAAAAAGAGGGGCGTCAAAGGCGGATTTTTGTCTTAACTTCTTGTTCAGCTAAAACACGGTACTGCAAGCAGTCCAATAGCTTCAAGTTTTTAAACCCTAAAAAATACCAGGCTCTTGCTTTAACATAGGATTTCCTTTAACAACCCCTAAAAATTTATAGACTGGCAATTTTTACCCCTAAGAAATATGACGGTCATACCTACCATCCCAATATAGGGAGTACCCCCCCCCCCCCCCCGGGACTCTGTTTAACCGTTAGATTACGAGCTTTCAGTTTCTTTTTACCTCGCCGAAAAAGATTGAGGCCTGTACATTTACCCACAGTTCTCAGCCGATGAAAAACCTAACCTTGCTTACAAAAACGCAGAAAGAGAAGCTTTAAACTTCAAATTTGACGTTCAAAATGTTGTTAGTACAAGGAGGCTGTTCACCAACTGTTTTGCCTTCTCTGATTCTCCCTCAGCGGTGTTAGGGCCGCAAGGCATTGTGGTAAGATAATTTATAAAGCCGGCATCTTTTTTAGAATAGTCCATTGGCTGACGGTAGACTCGTAGAAATCTCTCGAGAATAAACAGAAGTACACTCATTTGCAATAGACAAAGTTTTTAAAATTTCTCTGAAGAGTTAATGTTGCTTAAAACTGCAGTTTTCGCATGTAAATGTGCTGGTCAATATGTCGAGTGAAATGTTCAGTGTTAGATTGTTGCTTCAAGTATGTTTGTTTATTTATTTACAGATTCAGCGCAATGCGCTAGGTACAAAAACAATAGGACATTGTAGTCCCCTATGAGGTTAATGTATAAAAAAAGAAATATGTTAGCCACCATATGTTACAACCGAGTCGGGGTCGCCATGTTGGATTTCACAGACGCTATCTATTACCAGGGCCCGGTTGTACGAAGCCTGGATAAAGTATCTGCTGGATGAAAGCTAATGGTCATCACTAATAAATCAAAGATTGTTTGACTCTTTGTTGATTTCCCTATTTCTGGTTGTTAAGCGAGTGGAAGGCTCCTAAAAAGTAATGGTTTAAATGGTGTCAACTAACTTTCATTATAGTTTTACTACATAAAATAGAAAGCACTTATCCGGTGGATAGCTCATCCAGGCTTCGTGCATCCGGGCCTTGATAGAAAGCGAGTAAGGAGCCAATCAGATCGCTTCATTCGTGATAGTATGCTAGTTAGTTTCTTCCAAGTAACTTTTTAAGTTTCTGAAATTATTGAAGTGTAATAATACAAAGTTAAAGCTCTATTAACTACCAGAAAAATAACTTCAAACTTCTATAGTTGAAGTCAATTTTATTTTGTAGGACCTTGCTGGCCGTACACCATTTCATGAAGCAGTGGACAAAAACCTCGAAAATATAATGGAAATTTTGTTATCCGCACGACATGTTAACCTTAAGAAAAACGACGCACGCGATTCAAATCCTTTTGTTCTGGCTGTGAACAAGAACCTTACCAGGTAAAGAATTCCCAATACGTCTAGGAACAATACTCCCTTTTCGCTGAGTGGTGTTTTGTAAGTTGCGTGAACAACAAAAGGGACCTTTAGCAACGAGGCTGCAACATAGACGACATTGGCTTAGAAAAAAAACCTAACTGGTTTGCCCGTTTCGATCGTGTCTGACTGTTTCGCCCTCTCTTTTGTTCTAGTGACGCTTTGTGAATAGAAAAAGATTAAAGCTACCCGCAAAAAGAAAAAAGAAGATTGAGAAAATTTTCTATTGTTCGTTTTCCGTTGTCCTAGAACTCCAAAGCTAAGTTTTTCGCGTTGTAGTTTTGAAGACGACAACGTGCAGGTGACCAGCACGTGCATTCCAACGTGTTGTTTTCTACAGTCGTTGTCTGCGTTGCGTCCTCGTTGCTAAAGGTCCCTAAAGGGCCGATAGCAGGGACGTGCCAAGTTAAATATTGAAGAGACCAAGTCTGGTACTGAAGTTGAGATATAGCGTTGATGTTGCTATAGAAACAATTTGGTGAATGGTTTTGATTACAAAGTCTGAACAAGAGTCCAGCAGTCTTGCTAACGAGACTAGCCGGGTTCTGAGGAGCCTTTTCACTCCCTTTTCATAGCTACAATACAAGATACGCCTCCCAAAAAAAAAACTTATTTAGATCAAAAGTACGCACCAATTCTGGTAAACAAGCAATTTCCTATATTGCGACTGTACTCTGGGACAGTATCCCGTAGATTTAAAAGATCTCAATGTCTTTAACTTCTCGAAAAAACTAAAACTTTATTTATTGACTAAATATCAATCTCAAATCTCGTAATACTCTTTACTTGACTTCACTTCTCCTCCCTTAAAGTTATGTTTCTCACATTCTATTAAAACTTAAAAAAAACAGGTGACTGTTCGAAAACTGAAAAGTTTACCAATCTCCTGGTTTATATATCGAAACAAATATTGTTCTGTACATATTAAAGTTGATGTAAAAAAAAAAGAAACGTAAATTCATATGACAAATAAAGTTGTTGTAGAATAGTTTAGTTTTGTTTTATGACATTTTGACTCGAGGAGTCTGGGAAGAACAGTCAATAGGACCCTAGATCCCTCTCGAGGTCTGCCACCAAGGACCTACGGTTTAAAGTCCTTATTCGAGAAGACACGAAGGTCTAACCGTTGGCGGATGTGAAACAAAGGCAGCACCTTCCTTTCAATTACTCTAAGACCCCAAGTGAAGGTCCGGCACAGGGATCCCGGCCGAACCTGGGCCTCCTGCATAACCGATTGGCGCCTTACCAACTGGAATAACCAGACAGCGGAACCGCGGAAAAACGGGAGATACTGTCGTTTCGATTTGTAGTCCTTTTCTTACTCAGTTCGAAAGTCAAAACACTCAGTATGCTGCACGATATATCTTATGTGGATTCACTATCACGATTTCCCTCTCGAACAGATACATGAATGATAAATGTATATTCAATGGAAAGTGAGTGTTTGACCTCAGCCTATCAGATGTAACAAGTAGTGTATCAAGGGTTATATACACCATCCGACCAAACCGTTTTACACCGGCTAAAGCTAATAGATCTGTTCTTTATCGGATTTTAGGGAATCTAGATTTAGGTTAAGCAAATGTTAGATTAGTAACGTCCTTAGATGCAAGTCCATGGAAAGGTTTTGAGGTGATAGACTAATAGTTTAAAATTGCTTTCCCGAATTTTACAGGGAACTAACTAGTGTGGTTAAATGTGTTGAATAAGTTAAAAGATGCTTCAACTTTCAGACTAAAAATCTTTTCAACATGTAGGTTAAATTGTGCAGAGAAACACGAATAAATGATAGTGCCCCTTGAGCCTTTGAGGAATTACCACCATGTTATTGCGTTGGAAAGTGCACTGTTCCTAAATGTTCTATTGATTCAGACTTTAAGTAAAACCTAATTCGTATTTTATTTATGACTGTTAGATCTCTCACGATTGATTATTCCTTTTTTCAAAGCCACGTGAAAGCCATGTTGAGGAGGTCGCCGAAAATTGTAAACGTTCCCGAAGAAACTTATGGCTTGACTCCCCTGCACTTTGCAGCTCTTTACAATAACGTTGAAGTGGCAAAACTCTGCCTTCAGTCGGTAACTTTCTTTGACTTTTTAAACACATGAAGGGTTTCAAGAAAATGGTAGATCGTTAATACGTTTAAGTTACGTAGTCAATCTTTTACTTGTTAAAGATGGTAAGCTCTTGTATTTAAATCTTTAACCAGAGAACAGTTTTATAATTTACAAAATTGACCAGCTTTTTTTAAAAGATTTTTTTTGCAATTTTTTTTATATTTGCGACTTGATAAGTACCAGCTATAGATATTAAACTTGTACCAAGATTAATCAGAGGTCTTTATGAGAATATGTAAAATTGCTGCAAGTTACAAGTCAGGTTAAATCTATTGGCTATTCCTTGTTTAAGAACCCAGCATTAGTTCCCTTGTTTACCACGCGCTTCACTAGTTTATCCAATCAGAATTAACTGGAACGAACCGGAGGAATTGTGGGTATAGTGGCTTGTCTCCAGCAGTGTACAATGTGTTTATTTTAAAGTTAATTAGCTACAGCGTACGTTTAGAAGTTTAATGATACATATCAAAAAGAACAAAATTCTTTAGAATTTAAAGCATCCCGACGTTTTGTGTTTGGTAGTTAGTTTTTTTTAACGTTTTTCTTGTTTTTCAATAATTATGTTTCAAGTTCTTTACCAGTCACCTTTCCTTCATACATATCTCAAATTTTTGTAGGCTTTTAAAAAACTGATTATTTACAGGATTTTTGTGACCCAGAAACACGAAGCAACAATGGGTTGACTCCATTAGATCTTGCTGATGCGGCAGGAAGTGCAGATGTCGTGGAACTGTATCAAAACTCAACGAACCTGACGTTGACGTCACGAGAAAAAGTCGACTCCGAGGAAGGGCGCCAAAGCATACCCGAAACAAGTGCCCATAGAAAGCAACGGGTAAATATAGTTTCTTAGTGACGTAAAATTATTTATTTGAACTGATTTATGTAAAAAACTTTGAACGCATATAACAACATGAGACAGCATTGTTAGCAAACTACTTTAGAATAAAACTGTTAAACTGGTCTATCTTTCCCTACGAGAAGAGGGAAACAGAATCAGACCCCTATCCCCCCAAATGTAGTTTTCTTGAGTAACCCTCGAAACTGTCGTCGGCTTGGGTCTTTTTGAAAAGCGATCCTAAAGTAGATTATATACTCTAATGATAATATAAGCCATACATTATAATTTCTTGGTTTATAAAACCCATTAAGAACCCTAACATTACTTTGTATATCTGAGGCGAAGTGGAGCTTAGTCCAAATTTAAATAAAGAAAGAGCTTTTTTTTAAAGTTAGAGCTGATATCACAGAAGTTCCCTAATTAAGCGAAAGTAAATAGAAATAATAAAAAAGAAGTCAGGTTATGTTCTTCATCGGCACGACGTGATGTGGTCTCTCTTCTAGGCTCACGAGTTTCATGTTGGGGACATGATTCGTATCAAACACAACATAGACGTTGTTCATGCGTACCAAATAGGGCACGGCGGATGGAACGAGTTGCTTGATATGGTAAAGTATAATTTCCGATATGCACATATTTTATCCTCGAGTTTGGTTCGAATTAGACACTTCCATTGTTATTATACGGTTATACTATAGCCGATCACATTTTACAGTTCCATAAAGATCGCTAAATCTTGTAAAAAGGAAGATAAAACGCTAAAACAAATTACAGAAAAAAATGAATTTGAAGTCTTTAAAGGGCATATGACACGAAATCAATTTTTCGATTTTCAAAAAGTATAACTAAAACAACTTTCCACCTCCTAAAGACCAAAAATGTGACGTAACAGGCCACGTGCGTCTCGCTTCAGTTAAACCAAAGTCAACTTTAAAACAACTGTCACTAAAATATTTTCTATCGAAAACTCTAGCAGTTACGGATGTTTTAAACTCGACTTATCTTTTTACTTCGTAGTACCTTACTCGAAGGAATGAGGCGAGATGCGCGTGTCCTGTTACGTCACATTGTTGGTCTTTTGGAGGGGACACTTTTAGCAGTAAAAATTCAAAATTCTACACGCCGTATCTTGGCGTACTTTCATCACACGTTTCTCAAACTTGGCAGACCAACGTTTTTTATAGGATACTTTTTGAAAATCGAAAAATTGGTTTCGTGTCATATGCTCTTTAAAGACTTCAAATTCATTTTTTCCTGTAATTTGTTTTAGCGTTTTATCTTCCTTTTTACAAGATTTAGCGATCTTTATGGAACTGTAAAATGTGATCGGCTATAGTATAACCGTATAATAACAATGGAAGTTGATTTCGCCTTTAAAGTTTTGCCTTCTTTCGGGATCGTGCCTGATCGCCAATTTTCTATGTAACTGTCCCATGAAGTAAGGAAATACATTAACTATTATACATTTAGCACGAAACTTTGACCCTGAGGGGGAAAGTTGTTTTAGTTTTCACCAATACAGTGGGATAAGAATGTTTTTATTTTTTGAAAAAAAACAATATAATGCCAACTTTCTTTCTATTTTTACCATGGGTACGCGACGACATTTTGACTACCGTCACAAAACGAACTACTAGTCTTGATTAGTATTTACCAAAGCAACCAAGATCCATTTTCGTGCGCTCTGATTGACTCCTGTATCTCGAAATATCTAGGACTATTAGTTGATTTTGAGGCGGTAGTCAAAATGGCGTCGCGTTACCCGTTAGTTATAGACGAAGAAATGGTTTCACTAAACAGAGAACCATTCTAGAAAACAGGAAGGGGACAACAAGATTTGGCTCTTTGGTTTTAATGGTTAGGACAAATTTTTGTTTCAAAATCTGCTTAAAATTCACGACATTTATCTTCTTCAAAAAATCCTGAAGAATGTAAACGAAACTCAAATGTACACGAAGCGCGCATGCCTAAAATAGAAAAAAAAAACTTAAATACTGTCCTTTCTTTCTTTCTTCTGGTAAAACAACTATCCCCCTCAGGGTCGGTGTCTAGCTCTAGTTACGTCTCTGAACGCTTCGCGTCTCGGTATATGTCCAGCGTTAGCATATACCCAGCCTTAAACAGTGAATATCCAGGATAGTTTTGTAAAACAAATTTTTTTGTTCACATTTTTTTTAAAAAGAAGTTTCTCACTGGTTTGCTGGTTGGGTATATGCTAGTGTAATTATTCACCTCAGTGTCGGTGAAAGCCAATTAAGTATATTCACCTCAACTTTGGTGAATAATTACTCACAATTCACCTCCCCTTCTGGGGATAGTTGTTTTAAAATATCGCGAATTACGGGAGGTAATAATGGATGTTGGTTGCTTTGGTTAAAACTTATAAAAGGATTTTCGGAGCCCAGCAACTACTTATAGTCGGAGTTATAAGAACCACGTGCTAACATCATGGGACTCTTAATCACATTGCTACTTTCATTCATGTTTGCAGTTTCTTGGCCAGGAAGCAATGGTAATTGAGAATCTTCGAACCGGTGATTTGAAATGCCAGTTAGCTAACCTGGAAAAAGAACTGGTCTTGAACCCTTTTGCTGTTGAACCTGTCGTTTCAGGAGAGTCGAGCAAGCCCACTGATACCGTTCAAGAAACAATACCCGGTGCAAAGGGTGAGAGATAAATGAGACTATACGTTTGAACAACAAAAAAACATTGAATATCTAGTCTAGTTTCTAGTCTACTCTGCAGCACTTACGCCCGTTTGCTTAGGCGCGCGGTTGTTACGTTCCGGCACAAGTGTGGTTACCTGGTAGGTGCGAGAAAAGAGATTTCGATGGCAACTGCTGAGAGGAACATGTCCTAATAAAACGTCTTTCCATTCCTCAAATTCAGTACGTGCTCAGTACGTTCAAATTTGGAGCTCATATGTTGAGTTTCAAACCGTTATAAATGCGCTCCCCAGAGACTGACACTGAAGGATACAAGGAAGCCTGGGGGCGAGACTAGAGAAGACGAATATGTATAGGAAAACATATATGCATGCATATTGCTTGTTTTTCAAGTGTAACAAAATGTATTATAGTAGTAGTAGTAGGCCTCCGCCGGTCAGAGTTGACCATGGATATCATTCTAGTTGACTGCTTCGCTGGAACATTTGCGCCTGTGGCTGTAGAGGCCGATGCGGGAATGGCGGTCTCTGTTGCACCAGTCGCACTTGTATTCTGTCTTTAGTCTGTTGGAGCTGACGCATTGCTTTCTGCGGGCCCGCCTCTCTTTGGTGGCCTGTGTCAGTTTCTCCTCCCCTGATTTGAGGTGTTTGGTCAGGGCTCCTCTCCACTTGGACCGGTTGGTCGCCAGGTCCTCCCAGGACTCCGTGTTGATGTCCACAGCCCTCATGTCACGCTTCACGACATCCCTGTACCGCAGCTGTGGCCGCCCGATGGATCTTTTTCCAGAGGCCAGCTCTCCATACAGGAGGTCTTTGGGGATGCGGCCATCAGGCATGCGGTGAACGTGGCCTAGCCAGCGAAGTCTGCGCTGTCTGAGCAGTGTAAACCTGCTGGGCAGGCCTGCACCAGACAGGACCTCAGTGTTGGGCACTTTATCTTGCCATGATATTCCCAGTATGCGGCGAATGCTTCTCATGTGAAGGTGTTCAGACGTTTTTCCTGCCTGGCATACGTGGTCCATGTCTCGCTGCCGTATGACAGTGTGCTGACAACGCAAGCGTTGTACACTGCCTTCTTGATCTTCACTGTCAGCTTGGGGTTAGTCCACACACGTGCTGTGAGGCGCGCGATGGTTGTGGATGCCTTCTCGATTCTTTTGTCGATCTCTGCGTCCAGAGAGAGGGTGTTGGTGATGGTGGAGCCTAGGTATTTAAATTGATAGACCGCATCGAATTCATAGTCGTCGATGGTGATTTTTGGTGTTATTTCGGTGCCTTGTCCCATTACTTTGGTCTTTTTCAGACTAATGGTCAGGCCGAAGTCTCTGCAGGCCCGGGAGAAAACGTCCATCAGTGTCTGTAGTTCACTGTGGTTGTGGATCACTATTGCCGCATCGTCAGCAAACAGCATATCTCTGATAATGGCTTCACGCACTTTTACGCGCATATTATGAATATTAAGAACACTGAGTATAATTAAAGTAGAGCTTGGGTTTTGTTACTAGTAAACAATAACCAAGTGTTGTTTAAATTTTTTGTTTTTTTTCAGTAGTATTTTTAGTGTCTGGTTTGACTAAGGTGAAGCAAAATAGATTATTGCTGTTTTCTCTGGTCGAAAACAAAAAAAAATGTTGTAACAAACGTAATGTTTTGATACCTTTATTCTTAACTTAAAATTTGTAAACATATATCAAGTTCCTACTAATCGGTTTCTCTTTCTAATATTTTCAGAGACCACTTTCGCAGCAGTGGATGAACTGGTTGAGTTTTGCTCAGGTTTGATAACAATTTTATATGTTTTACTTTTCTCAATGCGCCAGGCTACTTTGGGAGATCATCTTAATCAGTTTCAGCACGTTTTAAAAAACGTTAAAGTTCCTATCAAACTTATGAAAAGTAGCACCCTTTAATACTAGTAATTTTTGAAAATAAAACCTTTTCCCGCCGTTCCTGTTCTTTTTTGGACTTGAAGCGTGCAATGATGACGTAGCAGGAGGCATGTGACGTAGCACAAGGCATGTGACGTAGCACAAGGCATAAAGCAGTGACAATTTTTTTTCTCAAAAATTTCAGGTCTGTCTACAATAGTCACATTGTTATAACTTTGTTCAATGAATTATTCCCTTGAGATTGTTTGAAATAAACATATTATGACATTTTAAGAAAGAGAAACGAATTTTTCTAAACAAAAACCACATAACTCACTGCTGCTACGTCACAGGTTACCAGTCTCCCATCTGCTCGGTCAAAATTACATTCCACCCTTTTTTTTATTAAATATACTTAGACTAGGAAATTTTCTTTGTTTATTAAAATTTTCGGCTCCCAAATGATAACATTTTTAATCCAAAAAGTAAAAAAGTAAGCTTGATAGGGACTTTAAAGTGGTTGGTTATATCCATAAGATTTGGAGCGATAACACTACCACTAGTAGCAATTGTTATAAAAACGATATTGCTGTTAGATACTGCAGCTTTAATGTTTCAGAACCCAGTAACATCAAATTTGTATGAATATGTAAACTAAGCTAACTCTGGTTTATCGAATGCTTAATAAAGCAGTTTAAGTGTAGTAAGATTTAAAGGAAAGACCTCGCAGGTTTTTTCTCTCTTTTAAGCTACGGAAACAATTACATAGATACCTTTGGAAAAGTCGAAAAACAAAAAGGGAAAACGGGAAAAAAGGAGTTTTCTAAAACATGAATGATCATTTAATGCCGTCCATACTATGGAGATTGACTTTAAGTTAGTAATTCCCTACCCAATAGTCGTGTGAAGGAGTTTATACTTTATTTGAGGAGCATTTTGGGACGTTTTGTTTTTGATGCTATGAAATTTGTCTGGACTAAGCTGTCAGTAGAGCTCAGTTTGATACTATTGTTTATGGTGTATTATAGTAAACCGCCGCTAAGAAGAATTTAGGATTAAAGAACGGCCGACAAAAAATTGTCTTTTTATTAAGCCAAAATGTTTTTATAATATAATTTATGTGTGGTTAGACTAGTTTTTCATAAACATTTTGACCAAAAGTCTGGCTTTGATATTGGAACTTAATATTACAATGATAAAATATAATGTAAAATATAGAAGAAAAAAAAACAAGAATAAGAAAATAAAAAAAAGTGTTTGTTTAAATCTTCTTCATTATGTAACGGAAGTAAAAAATTGTTGGGGGGGAACACAGTAGAAGTTGTATTAGTTCATTACAAAATTTCAAACTCCTACTCAAAAGCTGCCCTTGTTAGCCAGAAGGTTATTGGGGAAGCCTCCTCCCCCCCTAGCCAGAAGGTTATCGGGGAAGCCTCCCCCCCCCCACCCCAACCAAATTACCACCAATGTTCATAAAAATTAAGAATCTGACTCAGAACTTATTTAGCCTAAATTTTCTTCCGACAATTACTCTAAACCATAAAAGGTTTAGGTTCTTCGCCGTGTTTTACTGTAGCATTCAATCTATTTCTGTAAAGTACAAAGTGCTACGAAAGTCACTATGTAGTATATTTGCCTATTGCTATAAAAACTAGGTACAGAACTTTGCTGCCAGAATGCTGGAACTGGTGAAGTTTTGTTCAGAGCAGTAATATCCGAGAACGTTTACAAAGTGAATGAAACTTTAGACAGCAGCCGCGAATTGGTGAGTTTTGGCTTTATGTGCTTGCTTAAACTTCGCTTGTTAACTACACTTCTGTCGAAACTGCTTCAATAAAATTAAAATTCATACCATTTTGTAGTACTTTTTTATAAGAACGTCAAGCTTTTGTTGTTAACTGTTTTGGGGATTTTAGCTTTATGCTAATGTTCTATTGAAATAGAACCGCACTTAGATTTTTGTCAAACTTTCCTCATTTGTCAATTATTATTTGTAGACTGAAAAATGAAATAAAAAGGGGATGTGCCCGTGTTAACTTTCGAGTTGCGATCGCTACAAATGCCTTCTCCAGGGCCATTTATTGTAAGCTTGAAATTTAAACTACAAATTCCTTATGTGGCCAACCAAGATTACGTCGAGGAACATAAGGGAAACGAAGAAAGTTAACGCAAAGAGTTCTTCTTGATTTGGCGAATAATTTTCTTGGGATTTTCAGCAAAAGTATTTTTGATTAGGAGGCCTTTTAGTGTGCATTTGACATTGCTATGTTTCCAATACCTAAGGAAACAGTGTATTCTTGTCTATGTTTTTTTAAATTTTTTCACACTAGGAGAAACTCTAAGAAAACTGGCAAAAGATGTGCTTTTTTACCCTATTTCCGAGGAGTGATTGGAACGTGTTAAACAAAAACATTTTTCTCCTACCTATTTAAAATCGAAGCTATTTTAGGGTCGAAGATTTTCACGCTTTGGTTTTTTAGGGTGTTTTTCTCACTTCCTGACACGCATCTGGATCCCATGCAATCTGCTTGTCTTCCCAAAATATGTCCCAACCCACTTCGGGAAGCCCAATAATGATATTTTCTTGCCCGAAAATAAAGATACCACAAAATCAAGTCTTTAATTTTGCGTGCAACTGTTGCATTCTTTTATAGGTAAACCACTCCCATTCAGGATTCCCAATCCTTCATGCCGCTTGTGCAGCACAATCAGTAGAGATAACATCGTTGCTCATAGAGAGAGGGGCTAATCTCGACGCAAAGGTATTGAGTTGATTTACTGTTTTGAGAATATTCAAAAGTTATCTAGTTTGATTTATCCTAATAACCGAATGCGATGTCTGTCAAGAAAAAAACTTTTAGCCGAGTCTTTCACTCTACACTCAGTCAGTGTAAAATACCGAGGTAAAAAATTTTCCAATGACAATCGAGCAAACGAGAATACTAAGACTTTTGCTACATGCCTTCAGTTGTGGGACAGTAAGAGGGAATAAAGTTAACGCAAATTGGGAAGATGAGCGCAAGTTGGGAAGGTTAGCGCAAGCCAGGAAGGTTAGCACAATCCGGTACGCTTAAGGTTAGCGCAGTCCGGGATGGTTAGCGCAATCCGGGAAGGTTAATGCAATCCGGGAAGGTTAAGGTTAGCGCAATCCGGGATGGTTAGCGCAATCTGGAAAGATTATATTTGCGCAATCCGGAAAGCTTAAGATGAGAGCAATCCGGGATGGTTAGCGCAATCCAGGATGATTAGCACAATCCGGGAAGGTTAGCGCAATCCGGGAAGGTTAGCACAATCCGGGAAGATTAGCACAATCCGGGAAGATTAGCGCAATCCGAGAAGATTAGCGCAATCCGGGAAGCTTAAGTTGAGCGCAATCCGGGATGGTTAGCGCAATCCGGGAAGGTTAGCGCAATTCGGGATGGTTAGCGCAATCCGGAAAGGTTAGCGCAAACGTTGTCATAGGTTTCAAATGGCTTGAAAACCGTAATAAACTTGAAAAACTGGGTAAACATATCGAACCCTTTTTGAATAAACAGAATTTGTTCATACAAAACTGTAGGAATTATACTAATGCGGTCTTGTCTTCTTCTAGAGTAAAGACGGTTTGACAGCATTACATTATGCGGCTTTTATGTAAGTATTCTAAATTAACTTGTCTATAAGCTTTACGTCGCTAACTACTACCATTGTTGTGGGTGGGATCACTACTACTACTCGGGTGGGAGCTTACACACACATCTGACAAGCCTCATTAGGTTGTGAATCTATTCCTGTTCAAAGGACGATTCACAGTAGTTTCTGATTAAGCAATAAAACGCATTTTCCCTGCTGTGTCATTTTTTGTTGCACGATAGGGGGCATGTTGGGAGAATTGATAAAAAATTTGAAAGTCACGGGCCGTCTGGTTATTTGCAAGCAATAAAAATGGTGGCGGATTTTGAATCAGTGTTGTGTGAGATTTTCAAAAGTGTCCCGTGTGCTCTCCTACAGAGCTCGGCTTTTTGCGCTCCCGACCAATCAGCGCGCGAGATTCACTGGGGTTATTTTATAAAATGCATTAAATATAGAACACTAGGAGAAACATGGAACCAAAAGCTAGAAGAGAAACATTCATTAAAAAGATTAAGCGAAAATGTGATTCTATCGGGAACCTGTGTCTACGAACTACATGTATGGCGCTTAAGCCCCCGGGCCAATAGCCAGATTGCGCTGTACAGTTCACCAACTACATTTTCTGTTAGCTATTGCTGTAAGAGTATGTAATGTATTGAGTATCGAGTGAGAACTTAATACACAACTGACAGCCTTACGTATAAACGTTACAAAAATTGATAAAAGCAAAAAAAAATTAATGGATCCTCTGTAACTCTGAGTTTTGCGCACAGCGATAGATATATGTATGTATATTTACGTATCGCCAGACAGATGAATATACATATTTAATACATATTTAATACATATGTAAGGAAATAATCTCGCACCTATTACTCAAAATGGCACAAACCCTTATTGCAGGGATAAAACAGGCGTGATAGCTGAGCTACTTATCGAAGCAGGAGCCAGGCTTTGTAACTCGGACAATGATGCTCAAACATCCCCTCTTCAAATGGCAGTGTTTGGTTTCAACAAGTTAACATTTGACAAGCTCATTGAAAAAGAAAACTGTGGAATAGACGTACAGGTATGAAGATAGCAAAGCGCGAGTATTAAAAGTCGGTAGTGCCAGTTGGTGAGGGATGAACTGGGGAGTTCGTGCTGCGCGTGAAGTTTTAAGTTCAACTGAGCGTTGATGGTCGAAGGTCTTTGCCGTCGGGATTATTCAAGCACTTTAGCTTCGGCGGAAGTTTTTGCTCTTAGGAAGGACAAACTGTCCGAAGTTTTTCTTCCTGTTAAATACCATCTGTTTGGTGTGGAACAAAATGCTGTTAATCAAAGGTTGTCTTTTTTCTTGGTTCCCTGATCTTCTTAGTACTTTGACAATTATATTACCCCATATACTGTTCACTCGATATCTCATTCTAATGAAAGCATATCTATAACGTATTCTATTTCAATTGAGGTTGATTATGAGTAATTTTTCACCTAAGTGGAAAATTTGCTCATTATCCACTTAAATTGAAGTAAGATTAGTGTTAAGTATGCATCCATTAGAATGAGATATCGAGTAAACAGCCATTGAGTAAAAAAAAAACATGTTCTGTGTTCTGACAAAAGGCATCTGAAGTTTTGACACATAGCGAAACGAAATTGGTCTCGTTCTCCTTGTTCTTGGCCTCAGTCTTGCAATAAAAAATTCGCGCCGGAGCTTGGCTTGAAACGAAAATCTTTATGGGTTATTATTTCTTCAAAAAAAGCCTGTTCCCCACTGATTTGCCGGTTTGGTATATACTAAACTTCGGATAGTTTACAAATATGTCCACACTAAGTAGTAAAGCAACTTATATTTTATTGTTTTGTTGTTTCTGTTTTGATAATCTTTGTTTCTTAACTTTAAGGACGATCACGGAAACACAGTCCTACATTCTGTAGTTAAATTTAACAGAGGTGACATGCTCGAACAATTGTTATCCCACCCTAAAGTGGACACGTTTCTAACAAACAAGCAAGGTTTTACGGCACTGCACGTTGCAATACTCGAAAGCAACAGTTCGTGAGTATATACTTTGTGTTACCTTCACCAATCGTACTCTTAACGATAATGTTATGTGGAAGAAATAGACGGGGAACTTTTGTACAAAATTTTCTCAGAAACTGGAAAATTTAGCTGGAGATAAGTTTGATAAGCTTATTCGTTTTTGGTTTAGTTAGTATCTAAGATGATAAGGCCTGCTTTAAATGTTAAGTTTCACATTTGTTGAGTTTAATGCCTATGATCAATTGCAATTGTTCTAGCTCATTTACATTAGATTCGGCTGATGTCAAATTCAACGTTTAAAACAGGACTAAGTAGTATTTTTGACGATGTTATAGGATGCGTTCAAATTACTTTCTTTTTAGAATTGTGTTGAAGCTGCTACACCACTCTCCTTTGTTGGCAACCATCGCTGTTCAAGATGATGTTGAAATGGACACACTACACTTGGCCTGCTCCCAACCCGACGTATCTATTCTTAATGCTCTTTTGAGTGTACAAACTGAGGTAAACTTGCGAGGCAATAATTAATAGATAGGTAATGACACTGTATCTACCACTCATTTATTGTGTACCGCTTTTGCAGTGCGCGGGCAATTCAAGCATGATTTTCTTGTTTGCGTTCCTTGACAGTAGTGTTGGGTTGTTAAAAGGAAGACTAAAATGCTTCATACGTTCCTTGGATTTTGTACATAGCTAATCGAAGAAATGACTACGCGGTGACTTTCCAGGTTAAAACGATGAGTTAAAATCGTAGCTTACCATTAGTGGAGAAAAACTTATATCTCCATTGTCTCGGGTCTATACCTCGAGCTAATGTATCCTAAATCATACAGATTATTTTAATATATGGTTAACTTAAAGAAGAAATAGTAAAAAAACTGAGAATCGAAATCGTTCGTGATCACTACGTTAATAGGAGTTCACTATTATTTGCAACTGCTCGTTACTAAATGTCGTTTTCTGTATTACTGTTTTAAGGAATTGCCAGATGTTCATCGAAACAACAACGAGGGTCTAACTCCGCTAGCCATTGCTGTTAGGAAGAATAACACGGCAATCATTAGAAGACTTCTCCAGATTTATGATGAAGAAGATAGTAACAAGAATAGTAGTGATTCCGAAGAAACATCTAAATCGCAGATGGGCGTTTGTGAGGTTTGTTGCACTTAGTGCTAATTTAGAGTAAAAACAAAACGAATTACCATTGCCAATTCCATAACAATATAATTACCAATCCCATTAGCTCTACCATTACTATCGCCATTACCATTATCATTATGATTACATTACCTTTCCCAATACCATTTAAATTACTATCATCTTTACCATTACCATTTCCATTATCATTAGCATTACCGTTATCATTACTATACACCATTATAATTACCATTGTCATTACCTAAACCATTACAAATACTAATGTCATTACAATTACCATCATGATTATCGTTACCATTATCGCTACCATTATAATTACCATTACTATTATCAATATCATTACAACTATCATTACCATTACCATTATCATAACTATTATATGATTGTCGTTACCATTTTCGATACCACTATTACAACCATTACCACTATCACTACCATTATGATTCTGATTATCAGTGTCTTTTCCCTTACGATTATCATTACAATTGTCTTTACCTTTACCTTCATTATTTTGGTTACCGTTGTAACTACCAAAACCATTATGGTATCATTACATTTATCATCATTTATTGTCATTACTAAAACAATTGTCGTTACTGTCACCATCGTCATTACCTATACCGAAACTGATACCATTAGCAGTATTATTACAGTGGAGTCCCGGTTTAACGATATACCAAGGGGACGTCAAAATTATATCGTTAAACCGGGATATCGTTATACTGAGATTCCCGGTATAACGATTTTGTGGCAAAATTTCTAAAAATATCGTTATACCGGGAAAATGGTGACGTACGCATTTTTACTCTTAAAATTAAGGGAACTGTTAAAGGGCAAGGAACAAAAGGCAGATAAACAATGATCTAAAGCGGTTTGAAAAACATCAATCAGCATTCAAGGCTAATGGAGCGTAAGCAAGAACAATGATTGTTGACAGGAGCATTGATGTTTAGTAGTTAAAGTTTGTTTTGTTATAAAACCAGCCTTTCTTTTGGTCTGTCATGTTGATTTTATCTTTATACCGGGAGAGATTTTGCTCTCGTTAAACCGGGAATATCCTTAAACCGAATATCGTTAAATC
Source organism: Hydrozoanthus tunicans (assembly GCA_026413305.1). NCBI lineage: Eukaryota > Metazoa > Cnidaria > Anthozoa > Zoantharia > Hydrozoanthidae > Hydrozoanthus > Hydrozoanthus tunicans. Next base: position 3,714 of record JAOBAT010072157.1, on the reverse strand, counting down.
GGGGTTCTCCCCCATACATTTTACTATAACTTTTGCCGGGGGAACGAATGTTTATCGTTTACCGGGAATATCGTTAAACCGAAGATCGTTAAACCGGGATTCCACTGTAAATGGAGTTTAAGCTTGTCTTTGTCGTTTTCATTGTTATTATTGTTGCAGGCCTTTAGTTTCTACATTCCCTTCTTTAGCATTTGTTATCGTTTTCTGGTTGTTATCAACGCAATTGTTTTTTTTTTGTCAATTTTGCCATTGCTGTGGTTCCCTTAAATCAATTACTATATCTATCCAAACGAGTTTTAAGTTCAGTTGTCAAAACGATTTCTCGACTCAAAGGGCTGAACTTCTAACATTACGCGCTGTCTCCAGATTTGAACATGATAGTCCTGCAAGATTCTAGAGACCTTAGACCACTAGGAAACATTTAAAATATTATTTGTTGTACGACATTTGAAGTTGATTTTATTGATAGATCTTATGATAACGAGCTGAAATTAACTAAGCACCTTGTTACTTATTAGGGGTATGGTATCCCTGAGAGGCCTCTACAATTCGGTGATGCTGTGAGGATCAGGACAAATGAAGAAGTTGTCCAAACACTTCAAGAAGGACATGGACCTTTTAATAAGTCCACAATTACGGTATTTCTCTTACTTTAAAATGCGTTGATTTTAATCTTAAGTATCTAGGTAAAAAATACACAAAAGTACACTCCTTAGTGACAGGTAAACTGCGTTAAATTGACAACCCAAAACAGGGACCACTGGGTATACTTGCATTGGTTGGGCAAGCTATGTCGCAGGCGCTAGTTTCTAAAAGGCTGGGTGGCTGCCCCGGAGAATTTTGAACTTTTGAACGTCTAAGATCTCCGGAAATCCTTTATTTTTCATCATCCCCAAAAAATAATTTTGTCAAATCTCACCGGATATATCTACATTTCTTAACATAGTCTCTTAAAAAGACAAAATTGTTGAATAACTCGCTATTACCAAAGTCTCTATTACAAGAATTGCATTCTCCGCAAAATTATTGGTTGGGCTATAGCCCACCCGGACCCATAGCTCTGCAGTCCCTGAAAAAGGTTGGTGGATTATCCTTTATAGAGACTTCCATCTTTTTTATGAATTTATGTGAACCTTTAAGAAGTTCCAAATGAATAACTTTGAGAACTCACATTGTAGTTGCATTGGTCATGACTTGTTAGAGTTTTGGTTGCTCAGATTTACCTATGTAATCATGCTAGTGGTTTAAGTAAGAAACTGTGGGAAACTAAGACTAAAAGCTGAAGTTCTTCAAAGTGTCTCATGAACACAAATGAATAGTTTTCCAGAAGCAAAATTGGTTGTAACAAACATTTAATTCTCAGAAGAAAACCTAAGTGTTCGACGGAGTCAGTTGCAAAAGTTTTCCATTCATTAACTAAAAGAAACGTGAAAGCTTTGTACCTACTCTTGGTATAATTTCATAACTCCGTTAGATACTCGGCAAGGTTGGGCAAGTTGTATCCGTTTCGGAAAATGGAGATATTGAGGTCAATGTAGACGACAAAAGCTGGACTTTCAACCCATTTGCTGTTACTTGCTTTAGTACAGCAGACAGAGAAGAAGATTCAACTGAGCCTGATAAATCAACAGGTTTGTGTGGTTAAGCTACAGTTTGAAAACATTTCTCGACACCATCTAGTTTTGGTTCAGAGTGTTATGATAATTATACTTAAGCTTTAAATTTCTGACAAAACTACATGTGTATTTTTCCTTGCAAAAATGACTATAATCGAAAAGTGAGTAGCCTTATATTTTTTAAACTATAGTTTCAGCCTCTATTGAACGTTTTCTTTTGAGCTTTTATCGGTTTGCCGGGTCTGAGATGGCCGCGCCGATCATAGTACGAGAACTAGTGACAAGTAAAAAGAGGAGATTTCCAGCTCTCTATATATAACTATAAACCTGCGTATCTATGTAACAACATATTGAACGTGTGGACAGGCGCGCCTTATCTATACACGCATAGTTGAAGAAATACTCTCCAGGCTGTGTGAGAACCTCTTCACCTCAATAAAGCTATATAAAGACCACAAACTCCACCAGTTTCTTTCGGAAAAAGAGTTTTTCTCATACAATTTTAATAAGCCACGTCCTTTTAAGAATTTTAAGGCTCCTTCAAGACGTTTTAAATATGCTTTCTCTCCAGCAATGACCATGTTAAAATTCTAATCAAGTATTTAGTTAGATATGTTAAGTTTATAAAAGTTTTTTCATGTAAATGTTTCAAATCAATTGATGAGTAGATATTTGCGCAATCCAGTCTTGACTGCCTTGTAAAATGCTGCAATAGACTATTTATCTGTCTATCGATACGTAAGCTTGTTTCAAGCCACAAGATATTTAACCTGCACCGGGCTGTTTTTTTAGAGGAGAGGCAAAGTGTTTTTCGAGCGGGCCGCCCGCCATTTTAAACGCGCGAGTAAGACCTCTCCTCTCCCCAGGCTTTTTGCTCGCTCACGCGTTCAAGTCTCAAGGCGACACTGTCTGTACTACTCCACTGAAAAAACACCCGCCACGCAGGCTCCAAGATACAAACAGAGCGCCTTATATGCGGGTCATTTCATTCAACTGACGCAGTTACTTCATGTTTTTTCCCAAAGCTTACATATTTTTGTTGAAAAAATATATTGTCATTGCAGCAATTTCTACTTTCACACAAACTTTTGACTTATCTTCTACAGCAGAGTCAGAACGTGTACTCAACCCTAACAAAGATGCTACTAACCTGCTTTCTCCCTCTCCACGTGATACGGATGAGTATAAAGACATTCCGTGTGCCTACCCACTCCTGGTAAGATGTACTGTAGTTTCTTTGATTGCAAACAACTCAATGACGTTTTTCATCCCATTAAATATCAACTATGTTTTGTTGAGCATAAGCCGGGTAGGTAACCAAGATAAAATTTTTTAGAGCTCTGTGCCCGGTTCTTCAAAACCCACAGTAACTTAATCCTGGATTAAAACAAAATTGGAACAATAGTTTCTTCATAAGTATATTGTAAAGTAAATCGTTGTTATACTTTTAGAATACTGATCAAATTTACCAATTAATTAAGAAACAGCTCAACCCAAAATTTCAGCCCAAAGCAATTTCTAGAGGATAGCAAACAGGAACAAGGAGTAAAAAATTAACTGGGGCTGGCTGAGCATTAATCAAGTTTTCAGGAACCGGGGCATGATTAAGGAGAAATTATCTTGTTGCAATAAATTTTGTCTTTATGTGAAACGTTGCTTCTAACCAAGTTACGCAGCATGTCCAAAGCGCTGCTTACATTGTCATGTTTATCTCTCAACTCTTTACAGTTTCCAAACTCTTGTAAATTTGTACTTCAACTACTGCTTTTTTGTTTAGGCCAAGTAATTTCTTTTTCTTTTTTTGTAGCCTGAACTATTGATACTACTATAAACAACAAAATAAAAATTTAGTCTTTTAACTTGTTTGTGTTTCGTCTAACCATGATAGTAGACGAAAAACACAAGATAATTTACTGGTATCTGTCAGATTTTATTCAGTTTTTAGAAACTTCCGAAATACTTTTTAACTGCAAAAGACTTTCAAACCCGAAAAACTATGAAAACTTAGAATAAAAAAAACTCGGCCGGTCCGGTTTTCAATGGTCAGGCGGGACGCTAACCCACTTTTCCGTGGGCGGCGGATTAGGGGGGCCGGGGG
>JAOBAT010072146.1:0-21615 GCA_026413305.1 Hydrozoanthus tunicans | reverse complement strand
TGAGGGCAACTCTTATGAAAACAATTGTGAGCCGTGTAGAGCGGACTGTCTAAGACCCTCAATACCAGAGTCAACTGGAAACTATTGTTAAGCAATTTGAGCATGTACCTATGGAAAGGCACTATATAAATGCTAATTATTATTGTTATTATTATTATTATTATTATTAGAGAGGGGCACAAACCTAGCTCACCCTCCCCAGCCAAGAGTCTAACCTGGGTTGTATTGGTGAGAGGGGAACAAATGCTCTTGACTGCTATGTCACCCCAACATCCCAACTATGATGAAATAGAAAAAGGAAATTTATAGCATTATAGACATAATTTCATACACTCACTCGTTATGTTGTATACACCATATGTTCAGGAATTAACACAGAACCAGTTTGGAAGAGATTGTATTGCAACAAATGGAGCCATCAGAAGCTAATGCCAGATTGCTGGTGCCCAGTCAGTCAGTTGGCCACAAGAGCAACCAAGCGTGTATGGAGGCACCAGTATTGGTACCTGTTGTTTAGCCAGGTCCTTGGAGATGCTGCGCATGGTGATTTATATAAACAAGGTACCGTAAGTCGTATTTAGGATTCCTAACTGAAATAATGTTACATTTGCTTAATAATCTAATTTCAAAAGCCATCAGATTTTCTTGTTATTATTGTTATTATTATAATAATAATAATAATAACAATAATAATGATAACAATAATAATAATAAAATAATAATAATAATAAAATTAATGATAATAAAATTAATGATAATAATTATTATAATAATTATTATTATTTTACTATAAAGATATTTTGGCTATAAGGAATTTTTTGTTAAACTGAAACTTTTATTAACTAAATTACAGTTCCTTATTTTTTTGCTATTCACTTTCTTGTACATGCAAAACACAGGAGGGCAGTGTCAAATTATTTTCCTAACATAGAAACTGTGTACCACAAGAAATTATTGGGGTCACTGTAACCCCCCGACCCAGTCTCTCCTCCACCCCATCCTGCATTCAATGGACCTGACTTTTGAGAATAAAGCCATGAGATAGCTTTCCCTAGTTACTAACTGAATACTTTGGGAAATTCATTTCTGCCAACTTGTGATAAGATTTCATAGTCATACCTAATACTTTAAAATTGTTTTCTTTCTATTAATAATTATCAAATTTAGTTTAATTTGTGTTAGTACTTGAAGTTAGGTTCTATTGTGTCCTGTTAAGAGTGAATTTGTTTAACTTGCAGATAACTGGATATTGATGAAGTGTTTCTCAACATTTAGTCAGCAAAGAGACAAATTTTTCTTTCAAACAAGAAGTTTTTCCATTCAAGATTTCATTGGGTTGAACAAGAAATATGCAAAGTGCTTGCAACTGAATCAGAAAACTGTCTGTTTTTTGGTGGAGCACTCAAATATTTTTGAACTCTTTGCAGACTTTATTGAAAACCTCAAGCTAATCTCGGTAACAGAAAAGGCAACTGGCAGTTTGTGCAAACTTCTGTCTGTTATTTTGGCCAAAAACCTTAAAAGCATGGGAATGTTCTTCTGCAACTTTGGTTGTCAAAGTTCATGGGAGCAAATTTTTTCTCTTTCAAAACAATGTCCAAGCTCCTTAGGTCAAAGATTATGTAAAAATCCTTGGGTCCATGGAGATGGTCAAGATTTTATTCCTGTCAGCTGTAAAAGGAACTTCTATGAAGTTAGCAAATTGGATGGAGGAATAGTAACCTCAGAATGGTCCAAAGGAGACAGAACAACAAGAAATTTGAGGCTTATGTTGAAAAATCAGCATGATAGTGAGGTTGACATTTACGATTTCGGTTGCACTGAGTTTCAACAGAGCAGCATTGCCAGCAGCTCTAGTTCCATGAATGATGCATCAGCCATGGACTGTTTGTACGAGGAAGTTTACAGCAAAACAGAGAATGCTGAAAAGCACAAAGTTAAGGAGCTGTGGGCACTACAGAGTCAAGATTCTGCATTCAGGTCTTTACGTAATCTTGTACTTGACAGTACTGATTTTATCGAAAGTTGTAATATTAGATTCCTGACCAAAGTGCTTAGTCTTTGGAGCAACCTTGAATCGCTAACACTATGCGAGGGAGCCAGTGGCTATGATCATTTTACCAAAGATTATGAGCAAAAACTCAAAGAACTTGCAGTTTCTGTTACAGAAATAATTTACACTGGAAAACTAAGACACTTAAGTGTTACTGCTGGTAATGTTGACAATGTTTTCATCAAACACATTATAACCAGTAATGTAGGGTCCTACTGCATCAAGTGTTGTGACAGTATTGGAGTGTTAGAGTCTCTGAAGCTTGTTTTTACTATGTACAGTTCAAGAGATTGTTTGTTGGTTGCAATGGCAGAGTGTTTGTTAAACCAGTGTTCCTGTAGACCCCAGTTGATAACTGACCATTGTTTAAAGGAGACGAAAGACAAGGACAGCAGTGGAAGTATACTAATAGAAGCCACACCAAGCTCATTCACTGCTTGTCAATTTTATGGCCTTCGAGAACTTGTAATAGATAGGGCTGATTTCCCCGATTACTGGCCATTTTGCCCTCAAGGAAACTATGATGCTGGTGCCAAGAGCATCGCAGGAGCTTTGTCACAAAACTCTACCCTTGTCTTGCTTCAACTTTCAAAATGCGACTTCAGCACAGAAGGAATTTCTGCTATTTTTCATTCCATTGCAGGTAGGGCTAAGGCTAGAAAATAAAATTATTATAAGCTTAAGTTCTAAGTCATTTTGATAAGTTGTAACCTGTGATATAAACACTTCAGGGCTGTAGCAGGGAGAGGGGCCTGGGGCCATGCTACACAGCCATGCTGTGTTGTGGTCCAGTTAGATAGTTTTGTAAAGGCTTTTCTTAAATACTATCAATTTGAAATTAGATTCATTTTTCAAACCTCTCAAACCTTCAAACCCTGTCTCAATAATAAAAAAATAATACTATTGTATGGAGAGAAGTTATTTCATTAGAGCTTTGACACTGTCTCCAGTTAAACATGATAAGAATTATTAAGAATGCGTGTTTACCCAATAATAAGCCAAAAACAATTCATTACAAAACACAAACAAATTGTTTTGAAAACGTCTTTGGGCATCTAGAAGGACTACTGATCTGGAATACTGTTTTTTTTGCCTGATTAAGCCCTCTTTTCCCTCAGTAACCCACTGGAAGTTGGTGAATTAAAGTGTAAAAGTGGACTGATGGACCAGTTATTTATGCTTTTATGGTCGGTAACTACTAGTTTCTTTTAAGCAGTCAGTAGTCACAATAGTAAGGGAAAAAACTGCAGGGGCATGGTCCCCCCAGCCCCACCCATTGAGCACTACAGCCCTGTTTTGTATTCTTGTGTGATATATTAGTAACAATGAATGCCTTACTTCTATGAAAAAGAATATGAAATAATTCAGATTTCGCTGTGAAAAGTTTATCCATTATAAGTGTAATCGCGTACATTATAGGTGTCTTGATTGAAGACAATATGAGCGCAATCCAGCAGAAATACTCACAGAAAAACAAGGAGGCATCTTCATGTCTGCTTGGCACATCTCAAAACTGTCAACACTGTGCTGTCGTTGCTGTATACATTTACATAAATTCAAGAAGACTGCAAAAAAAAATTTGCAATTAGTTGTCTTTACAATGATAAAGCGTGTTCTAGTAGTAACAAAAAACTGTTGAGAGTTCAAGTCAGTGGTGGTCAATCCTTACAATGGAGTTGTTTAAAACTTTCATGATCCAAAGATCTAGGGAAACCATTAAAGTGCATGTGAAAAACTTTAGCTGATTTTGTATTTATTTCAGCTATACCTCTTCAATTACACATAAATTGAGACAAATACAAGATATTAAGAATTCAACTTGCAAAGTTATAGAATTTTAGATTTGCAAGTTGTAAAAATTGGTTCACAAAATCTTTAATTTGCAAATTGTTATGTTCTAGTTTGAACCTTGTTATTATTGCTCTACAGTATGTGAAAAAGTTAGAAATCAATTTGGGCCTAAAATTACTGCTTAAAAAATTAGAAATGACTAAAAGTTCTTACTGTGCTACATCATCAGGGAATAGATAAACAGTAAGAAAGCATAGTGGAGTTCTAGCTAACATGAAATTCTGGCTAATTCACGACCAATGGTAGTATTGATTATAGATCTGAATAATATTGTAAAATTCTCGCAATAATTGCACAACCTTGAGCCAATACTCAATAGCTTCAAAAAATTTGTGTGTGTCTACCAATAATTTATTTCACTCAAGCAGAAAGTTTCAATACCTACCTTGAGCCCATAGGAAGCCTGAGTTCACTCCTAAACATTGTCTAGTTATTGATGAAAAATTTTTTTTTCAGGCACTAATGGTTACCGAGGAAACAGAAAGCTTAAAATTTTGAATCTGTCAGGGAATTCCTACAGGCCGGATGAGGACAGTGGACTTGAAATGCTGCTTCGACATTCAGTACTTGAAGATCTTAATCTTTCATTCTGTGGATTGAAAGGTAAGTTTTAATAAGTTAATCTCAGCTAGTAAAATAAGTACAAGGCCGTGTTAGATTTCCAATTAGCTTTTTCTTTGTTTTGTTTTGATTATGATATTTGACCAGTGGATCAGACGTTACTCTCGAACAGGATGTCCAAACATCAACTAACGCTATTGACAGCTTTGGCTGTAAGGTTACATTTTGTAACCAGATTATTTAATTTTTGTATCAACCTTGTTTAATTTTTGTGTGAAACAAAAAATAAGTATTACTTAGTGTAACAGTTTTGCAAGATCAATCATTTGTAGTTTTATTTCTTCTTGTGTTTACTTTTAATGTGATGTTCAACTCTTGTGATGTTTTTGCATACTTTTGCCATTACTGATGAGCCCTGTTGAAATACTGATGGCTTATCTTCATGACCTTTTCTTACTTTTATTAAGAATTGATTTTTATTAATCACTTATAAGTTAATTAACTCTAATAGCAAATTTGACTTTCGAATCTTGGATTTTTTTGCCTTTTTCGCACCACAAGGGAGACCAGATCATATTTATTTAACTATATTTTTTGGTTGAGAGAGTTACAATGTGTCAAAACCATATTTGTTAAAAGTTGTCTGTTGTCAACATTTTAACTCGTGAATTGGTCTATCACAGTGCTTCCAGTTAATGTTATTGAAGCACTTAGCCAAAACAACACCCTAAGAATCCTGGGACTTGCAGGAAATGTGCTTGGTGAGTATTGTTCATAATCAGTCTTCATTTATACACATTCGTATTAAACTAGTTGATTAGCAGTTTGAATAGTTTCCAAATGACCAAGTGCTTGGGTCTGCTTATTATTCTTTGATCATCAAAATATAATTTATTGTTGGTTTTATGCAGGTGACTTTAGAATTTACTCATTTGTTGGATTAAGTCTGTTTATAATAACTCACGTAAACATGTATTGACAGAGTATTTCACATTATCATTTTAGTTCTATTGCACACAAGGATAAGAAAGTTGATTCTGTCATCCTCACAGTGTAAATTCTGTGCTACATGGGACCATAAAAACTTTGATAGAAGTTTGCATAAGTATTGTTACTTAATTGAGTTTCATCAGACCATGATGATTGACATTCAGAGTGCAAGTGTGGAACTAATAGAGTAACAATTATAGTAAGTTATATTTGTTAATTTCAGCCAATTTTATGGCAGTTTAGATTTTTTAGTAAAAAAGTGACATTAACTGCAGGTGATGATGGAGTCCTTGCCTTATCAAAGGTGTTTACACAGGAAGCACAAGGTTTACTTTTAAAAAAGCTTAATCTGAGGTAAACCACTTCATGCGATTCTTGTTTTAGTCATATACAATAGATCCCCACTACTACTACTACTATAGTTTTATTTTTTCCCACACAGCTTATTGTTGAACAATGCTATTGAGTATTGTAGCAGAATATCTTACCCATACATGCAATATCCTACTCAACATGTAATGTCTTACCGACACATGCAAGATTCTTTCCACATACGCAACACTCTTTCTACACCCCATCTGGTTAACCCGAGGCATCAGTCAGTTGCCCTTAAATACTGTAACTGAGAATGTGCTGCCTTTGCTTCAACATCTGCAGTCGGCTAGCCCACCTTCGCACCTTCTCATATAAGGGCTTTAGTCCTTTTGCCTGTTCTCCAATGACTCCCTGAGTCAAAATTTCGTAAAGACGAAAAAGAAACAAAACACATGTGATCAAGGTTATTATCTCAAAAAAAGGATAAATTAAAGCTGAAAGATTAAAAAATGACCATAAAGTTCTAGATAATGGCAGTTGATTGCTCAGTGAGTATGTTCTCAGCACTTGCAATTGGTCTCCTACTTTGGACAAAGTGATGAGATGAGGGTTGATCTTCTAAATATAATTATATTTTACTGATATAGTGCAGCACTAAAATAGCATTTGTTGTTTGCTTCTGCCAGCTGTCATGTGTGATCTTAAGCTAGGGACCAACCAAATGGGGCAGGTTAAAGGGAAAAATATAACATAATAAAAGATTTACAAATGTGTGAGGTGGCAAATGACGTGTATAAAAAAATTGATAAAAATCTAAAACTACACAAAAAAAGTGATAAAAAGATTGTTATTTGGAATAGATAACATAAAATAATTTCACTTCAGAGTTGAATGTTTTAATATAAATTGTTTACAAGTCTCTTTTCAAAGATATTGAATCAGACCCTGCATTTCTGACATGTGTTTTGTGTTATCTGTTTGCAGTGCCAACAGAATCAAGTCAGTGTCAGTCAAAGTTCTTGCCAGCTCACTGTACAAGTGGTTGCCACAAAGGCTTGAAGTGTTGGATCTCAGAAACAACTTACTTTCAAGCACAAGAAGTTTAGAGAGAATAAATTGTGGGGAAAATGCGGACATACTTAACACACTACTGTCCGCACTTAAACCACTCGTGAAAACACTGATTACTGGTGATGTAGATCATAAACAGATGGGTGCCTTTTCTGACTATGTGAGTGAAATGTAATTGGGTCAGTACTAGGGATCAAGTGGTGTGACTACACAATGGAAGAAGTGCTATTTTACTGTTTTGTAGAAACTTGAAGCAAACACCAAACAGAATGTAGTATACATGACATTCATCACTGAGATAATAAATATTATATGTTGAGGGGTGTTACCCTGCTTAGCTTTACCCTGCCTGTGAGGGCCAGCAGCCTGTTGACCTCTGATTGGTAGTTGCAGCTACAGTTCTGTCAAATTGGGTACAAATTAGCCTCTAGAAATATGTACTATTCATATCAACCGAGAACAAATTATGGTAAATTTAATCTCAGATTTCAAGGTCCAAAATTTTGGAACTTAATAGAGGACAACCTTAAAAAATGAGTTAATCAAGTTTTAAAAAAGCAATCAAATCAAACATAATTGAAGCTTATTAAATATGCATTGTTTTTTATTTAAATTTATTTTTTTTATTTTATATTCTTTGTTGTGTTTTGATTTGTTTTTATCTTTTAATAATTTGATCATCGGCTCAGTTATTATTGCAGTTGTGTATATTATATACTAAAACTTCTAGTTTCTATTAATATCTTACAACTTTTATTTGACAATAAATTTTCAAAATGGTTATCAGACTTGTTTAGCGAAAGCTACTTCTGATATCCAGCGCTACATCTAACTTATAATTTTTTTTCTTTTTAAATGTGTAATTGTAATTAGTGCAAAAATAAAGTTGTTGTTTGTTTGTTGTTGTAATTAAGAGCTAAGTGTGGCTGAAATTGCAGTTATAATTGATTTCATCAGAGGTGGCATTGAACTCTGTTCAACCTGTGCACTCCTGGACTGCAGGCTAATTTGATCCAGTGTGAGACCATTTTCATATTATACTGTCCTATAACTTTAATGGTTGTAAAGGAACTCTATTAAAGACATCTATCAATCTATCTATGTTTATCAGAAAAAGTCTTTTCAGTACCAAACACAACATTCTTTTCAAAAATTTAACCTGTATACATAAATTATGTAAAATAACTTTGTTTTTTGTCTAATTATTAATTTCCATTTTCTCAAATTTCCAAAATAACTCATTTTGTAAAACTAGGTAAAAATATTGTGCATGTCTATTTCTTGTACAATATATAACCTTGTTCTCATCTTTTTAACTTTAAAAAACACATCAACTTAGTGCCAAAAGCCCTGAAAATGGGTACTTTACAGTGGCCAGAGACAAACTAGAATACAGGAGACATGACTTCAAGTCCCAGCTTGGGCAAATGTGCACTGATTTTTTCAGATGAGTGTGTGAAAGGTGTAGATTTCTCTTTTCTAGTATCCTTAAAATGACTCATTTTGTCAAGGTTGAAAAGATTGAAATACCCACCCAAGGGCATTCACTTGTGTCCATATTATAATCTCAACACTTCTAACAGTTCGTACTCAAGCTAAAATCACTAGTAAAACACTAATTCTAACTCTGAATATGTGTTCAAACTAAAATCACTAGTAAAATCAGAATCTGATTTTCTTTGGGCGAGTTAAAGCAAGGATATAAAATTATAGCCTTGAATTTCTTTAATTCGTGATGCAGGTAGCTTGAAAAAACAAGCTGTTCACAGGAAAAGCTTTAAGAACTTTAACTATGGAGATAATTTGATTATAACAGTTGCAAAACAAAATTAATTTTTGTTAAACTCACAAATGTTTTATGGCTGCACAAGGTTGGCTTATTAATTGTCATTGTCACTCAATATTTAGTTACAAGAGCATAATTATACTATTATTTTCATCAACTCAGTTTTTGGTAGATTTAGTTATCCCCAGTTTTTGTCTGGTGTAATAAGTTGTTCAGTTTAAGTTACACAGTTCCATCGGGTCTCTAAAAAAATTTGTATTTTAGTTTCAAATGAAGATAAATTCAATACGAAATTCAGGCCAAAATTAAAGATTGGAAATGAAAAAAAAATAGTATATGTAAGGATAGGTAAAATTGTATACGATTCGTAAAAACTTAACGTTTTGGATCAACATGATCACCACCAGGCAGAAGTTAATGTGTTTGACAACTTTGTCATGATTTGAACTCCCTTACCATTTGATGGGCATTTTATTTGGTTTTGTTCTGGTCATGACATCAGTCGAGATGGCTGATCATTAACAATTATCTTTCAATCATTTACAACTGTACCCTTGTATGTATAGAAAAACTGAAAATTGTGACAAATTTGAATTTCCATAATCTTTTTGAAACTGAAAAACAAGCATGAAAGTACAATACTCTGAGTGAACTATTTCTTTCAGTTTTAAAAGGCTTTGAAAATGAAATGTGTTTCTTTTGATGAAATATTTGGCCATTAATTAAATTTCAGTTTTTGTTCAATTTACTTTTGATTTGCTGCGCAATTCAGTCGATATCATCTCTCATTTTTCTGAACAAGTCACTTTATTTTACACCCTAAAGTCAGTTTCTCGCAGCACAAGCTACCACTTAAATCTTGAAGAGAATGATAAGGAATGAAAAAATGCATTAATTAAATTTCAGTTTTTGTTCAATTTACTTTTGATTTGCTGTGCAATTCAGTCGATATCATCTCTCATTTTTCTGAACAAGTCACTTTATTTTACACCCTAAAGTCAGTTCTCGCAGCACAAGCTACCACTTAAATTTTGAAGAGAATGATAAGATTGAAAAAATGTATATTTAGAATCTGATGACTCAGTGTTGGTTGCATTTTGTCAATGAAAGGTTGGTCTTAAGAATTTTAACTTCAAATGTAAAAATTGTTTGGCTTAGGTTAGAACTAAAGTAAAAAGGATAATGCCTTTAAAAGGTATGTTAAACTCAATTCACTGAAAATTTTCTGTATTTGCTAGTTGCTGACATAGCTTTAATTTTTCATAGTTTAAATTTCGATGAAAAAGGGCAAAAATTTGCTTCCTGTCACAAGATTAGGATTTGATTACTTTGCAGACACGATCTTCCGGTCATGTGGTGACACAGGGAGGGTCCCAATAATTTCGCTTTCTCTGGGACTATTTTGACCTTCTTTTGCTTTTCTTAATTTCAACGTTGCTTGAGACTCTGCAAGCTTCACTTGAAAGATCTTTAATGTTTCACAATTTTTACAACTTGGTTCTCTAGGTTTAATAACACGCTAACAGTAACACTGTTCTTAACGAGATTTGAACACTTCCGGTTGGTTTTAGCGGACACAAACAATTCATGCACGTACAAACTGTAGTTTGCAAAATTAATTATATATTAAATTTGATCAAATATATATCATTTTATCCTGGAAAAGAAACAGACTTATGTAGTCAGTTGTCGAACAGTGTGGTTTCAATTTTCCTGCTTGCAAATCGCACACTTAGAAAGTTTTAACCATTTATTTTTAAAAGTATCAACGGCATTTTCGCCAGAGCACGTGCTCTGATAAGGTTCTCCGTAAACGAAACGGTTTGTGTTCTAAACAACTTCCATGCTTTACGAATTAAATAGTACCATAAGAGTTAAATAAATATTTTTTCATTTATTAGTTCTGAATAACTGGCAGAAAGACTGACTTAAATCAAGACAACAGCCAAACGTCTGAAACATTCTGTTTGAAACAGTTTGTAGACAAAAAGGAAGTCTCCATTGTCGTCTGTGGCCAGTTGGAAGTGCTTACTTTTAAAAACTATGCAGAAATGGTAAAATATGCTAGTTCGACTTCCATTGTTACTTTTTTTGCTTTCAACTCTTGGTCTGTTGATTGAGTGGATCGAACTGAATCATTCGGGTTCCACGGCACGGTTTCGGGACAAAGTTCTCCTTTGTGTTCGTCGAGTTTCCTAACACAGAGCTTTGCCAACGCTTAGAGCAAGTTGTACTCACAAATAGCTGTCGATCATCGCTATTTTACGCCATAATTCCTTCTTGTTGGCCAGTTAACATAACTTTACAACCGGCGGATACGTGGTGCATGACCTGTTCCTTTAATTCACAAACTTGTTTTCTTAGTTCTACAGCCATCGCTTGTAGTTGGTGGTTCCTTTCCTTTTCCTCCCTAACTTTCAATTCTAACTGTGCCTCCCTTTCAAGCTTTCTTTTACGACACTTCGAAGCTGCTTTACGATTTCTTTGTTTCTTTCGAAGGTTTTTTCGTTCCTCTTGCAAGTCTAAATCAATTGGAGGCAAAGGAGGTGTGCCGGGTACGACTTGACCTGCTTGCTCATCGAACTTAACTGTGGAAATTTGAGCTTGGCTAGTATTTGGTTGGCTGTAGCTGCCATATGTTTGAAACTGAACATTCGGAAGAGAAGTTGGTGGTTGGGCTTGAAACTTCGGATAAATAATGTCTTGTGCTTGAGGATTCCCTGATATGCTCGGCGTAACAACTGGTGCAAAAGTCTCGAGCGGAAGTGATTGTGTAGATATGGTTGAAAGACTGTTAGCCACGACAGGGAAAGAACTGGCACAAGTTGAGAATACTGTGGGTACTGACACAGTAGAAGAACTTGCTAAAGTTTTGCCAGTGAACACTGAGTTCGTTGTGGATGTCTCCGAAGTTGCTAAACTGACATTTTCACTCGACGTCACAGTTGATTCTGGTTGCGCCTGCTGTTGATGTAACTTTTGAAGAGCCTCGACAAAACCTCTCGCATATATCTCTTGTTCCTCCGTGACTGTCAAATCTTTTTTGAAGAAAGTGGTCGGCGTTGGAGTAGTTAGCAGACCGCCAGCGTTTTGCATTATCAGCTTTTCAAGTTCAGGCGAAGCGAGTTTTAACAGATTCAAGTCCGGCGAAGTTAATATCGCATTGTTGTTCATATTGACGTTATCAAACAAATGCTTTGGGCGCCTTGACGCGTTTGAATTAAAATCTAACTGCAAAGTCGATTTATCGTACATTTTGCTTTCTGGTGGTGAATTTACAGGCATAACTTGCTCGTCGTAGAACGAGATGTCCATGAAATAACTGCTTCCTGTGTAAGTCTTCGTCAATCTGCTACATGTAATCGTCAAAACCTCGTTCGGCTTCGAAATCGCTGACCTTCGGTTTTCGCGTGCTTGAAATACACTCGCCTTCGGGTTCTATTTTTGAGCATTATGTCACTCGAATCCTTATTGGTCAATTAATGTTTATCAACTATCTCTATTGTCAAGTTCTTGTTTCCGATTGGTTTAGAATGACAGCTAATGATTATTCAGCGTCTCATGTGACGAGTTTCTATTTTAAGGCTGACGTAAGACACCAAACATTTGAATCAACAATGCCCGTAGTCAAGGACCCGAAGCCGCGAATTTTCCATCTTCACTCAGTCATGATTGCTATTGGAGTTTCAGGAAAATTTCCAAATCACGTCCTCACGAAAATTCATTAAGCAGGTACTTTATTGCAGAACTGAACCAGTGCTTTAAGCAATGCATGCAGCCGAGTTGAAGAAACTTGTAGGCGGGGAATTACCCCGTCACTTTCATCTTGAAATGCCGCTTTGAGCTTTTCATTGTTCCTGTAATTTTTTCTTACTTGTTTTTATAGCCCCTTCTAACAATTTTACTTGTATCACCCCTGCTGGTACAATTTTGTTTACCGGAAGCCCATCAACGCGACGGAAACATTTCTGAGTCACGTTTCGATTGACACTCGGTGTTTTTTCAAGCCCGTATAAAAGGCATTTAAAGAGAAAATTTTTAATGAAACGTTTCACCACAGAAACATAATAAAATATAGCCAGATGAGCCTAAGATCATTCGTCGTATGGCATAAAATTTTCAGTGAATTTGAAAAAGCATATATTTCAGTTTTTGCCAAAACACAAATTGAACTCTCCATAAAAGGAAGCCTGCCTTGGCTAACTCTAAAATGTTGGAAAACCGTCGTCATCAATAAATCATAGACACGATGTTTGGAGACGTTATTATAAAGTGATAAGTATATTACCTCGTGTTCACCCTGAACTTGGCCTAAAAGAAATTGAAAACAAAAATTCATAATAGCGGCGTGTGTTCAACCGAATTATTGCCGCCAATAAATCAATATTGTGGCCTGTTGTGGTGCAGGTACTTTTGTCTCGTTTTAACGGCAGGTGGTTGGTCGAACTCCTGACAAAGTCGGTAAGACGTGGAGCTGAAAAGAAGTGACCAACAGTGTTGGAATGAATCGTTTAATCGCATTAAAGCTATGAATCTGCTGTCGGTGGTCTGTCTGTGCGTTATAAAGAACGCCGTGAGTTTAAAAGTCAGGTTTTGCGTTTCTCGTTCAGTCTGAAACATAATGATATGGCAATCGTGCTTGTACCATATATTCTATTCACGTTAAAGGTTTTTTTTTTGCCTTCTTTTTGGTAGTTCTAGAGCTCTGTTATCAAAGAAAATCGTTTAGATTTTTCTTTCTAAAATTAAAGAGATTCGGAAAACAACAGATTAAAGCGGCCAGCGACATCTAGAATGATCAAGTAACAACTTGAACCAAGATGTTTAAAATGCGTCAATTAATTATTAACATGGTTGGCAGTACGGTTCGGCAAAGATCTTCATAAGAAAATTGTTAAAAATCATGAAACGCGTGCAATAACGTTAGAACACTAATACAATATATTCTTGTATTTTAATTAAAAACTGTTTTTAAAAACATTCACATTTTATTTTTTACCATAAATGTTGTGTTTTTAGCGAAACGTTGCTAACTAGAAGCAAATGTCTTATACAGGATAATTATGTAAACACTGGAACATTCC
Source organism: Hydrozoanthus tunicans (assembly GCA_026413305.1). Classification (NCBI taxonomy): domain Eukaryota; kingdom Metazoa; phylum Cnidaria; class Anthozoa; order Zoantharia; family Hydrozoanthidae; genus Hydrozoanthus; species Hydrozoanthus tunicans. Next base: position 7,904 of record JAOBAT010072146.1, on the reverse strand, counting down.
ACAGCCTGCTGGCACATAGTCGCATACGTGCGTGAATCAAACACGACTAGTTTGCTATATCAGCAGACTCTCGTACCAACGTTGCGTGCATGTTGGCGCAGTTTTCGGTGTCATTTCAATCTACATACTTTCTCCTTAAAAAAACTAGAGTGATTGCAAACATTAGTTTTTGTGTTTTTGGACTTGACCTTCGCGTGCCTTCCATATTCTTGCAAGTCACGTTTTATTCGTATCGCACGCCAAATGTACGTTCACTTCAGAATGATGTAGTCGGCAAGCCGTAAAAAAATGTGTTGGCGCAACACGCTTTTTTATATTGAGAACAATTTTATAAGAACAACGAGGCTCAAATTTGCCCGAAAATTAAGAATTACTAAGAACTTAGGTTCGGTTTCTTATGCCAAATATTATGGAATTGCACACACGTCATTGCTTGAGCCAAATGCGCGCCTTTCATCGCCGGCTTTTCTTCAGCATAAACTGCTGGTAATTTCTCGCACATTTTGTCCAATAGACTTTATACACACTTCTAGGACATTTGAAGTTCCAGTTACTAAACTTTAAGAGAAAATTCAAGTGTTGATGCAAATAATTTTAACCAGCGACGAGTTCTTGTATTTAGGGAAACACTGCGTATCTTCAGTTGGCTCAATAAATCAGATTTAAAGTTATATTTTCGAATATAGCTTTACGTACTGTTATCAAAGAGGCAATCGCGCAAGGTTTTAGTACTTAAAGGGTTGGACATACGATGAAATTGTTGCAGGCAGCGTTGCCGAAGCCGTAGAATGGAAATTTACTCCATTAACGTTGTATATGCAACGTTTCATGCAACAGTTTCAGAGGCGGCCGCACAATGCAACTATTCCATTGCGCGCAACATAGCATGGAATGTTGCACCGTTTGAAGAATTGTTTGAATATCACTTTTGAAAATGATTTCGTGGGGAGTTTCAGTAAATCAATTAATAATATTTTCTATAAGAAAACTTTTTGACAGGCAGTTAAGCAACGCCCCTAATGATGTTTTGAATAGCACTTTTTCTAGCTGGAATTTATGAATAATTTATTTCAGGCATACGATGCAAGTTTGCATGAGTTGCACCGAAAAGCAACAGCCACGGAAATTGTTGCACGCAATGTTGCGCGAAGTGAAAACCAAACCTACTCCCGCACCATCGCAAGCAACGGTTTCACCGAGTGGCTACACGAAAAGGTTTCAGTTACTGTGAAATTAAACGGAAACGTTTTAATTGATGAAACAAATAATTCGAAAATGGATTAATCGCGGAGTCTTTTCAGCGAAAGAAACGAAAAATCCAAAAAGTGATTTGATCATTGTTGGCCGGCGAGAAAACTCCCTTTTTGAATTTTTTTATTTTGCCTCTTCCGCAGAAAATATATCCGTGTAATCTGTTTTCGAATTTAGTTTTGTCACAAATATGCACCCTAACTCCTAAGTTTTGGATCAATGCCTTAACATAACTTCAGTGCACATACCTTCTGTTTAGCCTAGAAAGAGCTTTTTTTATGACGTTTTTGACTCATTGAGCCACGGAACAGGCAATAGGACTCGAGGTCTCCTTTGAGGCCTGCCACCAGCTTGCAAAGTATCCTTTCGTATTGAATATGTCTCGGTGCTCTTTCGAATACCAAAAATTAAATAGATTAACAAACACTTAACAAAACTATTTAAGTTTTTTAGAGAGCCTTTAGGCTTTGCAGTTCAACCTAGAATTAGTCGCGTCGCTGGTACACGGTAAAACTATAAACTCAAATTTCGAAACTTGTGTGCAACACCGAGGCGAGACAAGTTTCACAAAGTGATGTTTCACGGCGAAACTCTTATTTTTATCGCAACTTTGATTGTTGTGACTCGGCTGGTTGCATAAGTATCGGTGGATGAAGCGGAATATTTCAAACAAGAGTGTTCGTATTCATTTGGGAATATTTTTCAAGTATTCATATTCCAAAGGCAAATATTTAACAATTATTCCAAGAGCGCGCGTTGGATATGAGATGGTAAATATCCGACGAGGCGCGTAACGCCGAGTTGGCTAAAAATCATCTCATATACAACAAGCGCGAATGGAACAATTGTTTTATTACATTTATTTAGTTTTCTTAACTCTTCCATACTTAAAAAAACAGCTAAATTTTATTCAGAACCTGTTTTTTGGCTTTGCAAACACTACAGTCAGTTTCCATATTTGGTGAACTCCGAATATGAGCTGATAACCGAGATTGAGTGAACCAATCAGAACGCGCGAATCGCAATATTCGAGATTAAAAATTTGATAGTCTCAAATATTCATATTCCATGGTCTTGCTGGCCTAATATTCATATTCCTAGATCAAAATAGTCAAGTATTCGTATTCCGAGGCCAAAAATTTGCGAATATTCTTATTCCGAGGCCAAAAATATGCGAATATTCATATTCCAATATTCCACTTCACCGCCCGAATAAGTAGTAAGCGGTTGAGCCTGTCTCGCAACGGAAGTTCAATAAAGATTTACGAAACCAAGTATTGCGCAACGCCTGCTGAATCTGATTTCCATCGTTGCTGCAGACGAGTTTAATTTCAGCTAAAATTTCAACGTGTAACAACGGCTTAAATCATTGTGCGTGACAGAACAAAACTTTACTTTATTTAACTATATCAACTTTTTTCTGCTTCTCTGAGGCTCTAAGCCTTTAAGTTGTTGTAGATAGTTCCCGCTTAATGCAAAACGTTTTGCAACGTGCACCGAACCAGTCACAAAAACATGCAGAAGGGTTTTTAAATTGTTAGCTTCGATTCAGTGCGGATTAAGCACTGTTGAGGTCAGTTCCGGAATATATTCTCAGAACTGACGCCCGTGCAAACTCTGACGCGCTAAAACAGGAAAGGTTCAATCTCGCCCTGTAAACTATTTTGTTGTCGGTTGTATCAAATCTAGGCTGGGTTTCCAAAGCGAACTTATTCCTTTATACATGTAATTATTTCCTAAGCTAAAGATCTCCAAGCAGATAAATTGAGTATTTCGCCCAGAAGCTGTTGCGCGCAGTTGTAAGGTACAATTAGTTCCGACAAACCTTTTTTTTGTTACTGAGCTGAAACAAGTATAGAAGCTATACGTAACATGTTAAACTCCGAAACACTAATGTGTAACACTTTTTGCACGGCGCAGAAAAGAATAGAAAAACGAACGTTTTTACACTAATAGAAATTAGCATATACCAGTGTGAATACTTCGTGCGTTTCTGGCGTAACTGTATGCCATTAACAATCAACACCGTTGCTGTCTTTATATTCGTTTGGGTTGGGCTCGGTTTGGGTTTATGTTTGTTTTGTGTGTTGCGGTAACATAAACTGAAAGCATAATCAGGAAATTATCGTTTACATCCGATGTATCTTGATCAAAGACTGTGTTACTTTAATCCCTAGCTTCCGAACGAGCTAAACAGCCGGACTGGCTTGACGAAAACCGGAAAAGGCGTGGAGCATGTTGCTTGACGTTACTCGGCATTAATAAATTCCAGCTATTCTAAGAAATGTTAATTAAACTCTCGTCTGTCATGAACTACATGTAAAAAGCATTGAAGAAGGAAGAGGGTCCGATACTCAAAGCAAGCCTTACGGCTTTCTATTATGACATTCTTGCCCTAGCTTCTTTGCGTTACTTATACTTCATTCTCGAAACTAAACTTGTAAACTACTTAAGCCCGATAATTAACGCAAGTGTAAAACTATTAACCTTTACCTCTGCGAGAAATGCGGAACGAAGTTTTGCCCGAAAAATGATAGCGCGAAGTTTTTCTTAGTTGTATTTAGTTGCGAGTCGTGGCTATGGCTCATAGCCTATGTAATTTTGTCTTTGAGAAACGAGCACAGCACGACGAATGGCCGAACAATTACTCGTTAATCTACACCTTGCACACAGGGAGTTAAATTCCCAAGTAATGTACGCGCCTGAATAGAAGAGTGTATCGTGTGCCTTGTACAACTCGCTGATTTAGAAAAGTTAAAATTTTGTTTCATTACTATTATTCACCGCCATCAATAAAAACGTCACTATTCCTGTTTTTATTATTATTATTATTATTATTATTATCATTATTGTTGTTATTATTATCAATACTATTATTATAACGATTAATTTATTATTTTATTATTATTATTATTATTATTATTATTATTATTATTATTATTATTAAGAACAAGCTGTGGCTCTGTCTCGATAGTTATCTAAGTAAACTTTATACCTTCAACCTTTACTTTTCCAGTTTATAATCACTGGAAATGAATCAATGTTCAATCAAATTCGTTTTCTTGCTTCAAATTTAACGACACAAATAAGACCAATTGCAAAAAAATTCAAACAAGGAGGCTCGTCCACATTCACTAGTTCATATGGCATATAAGAAAAGCATGTAAGTAAATCTGATAATATAGAGCTGCGTGCTTTCTTGGTGGAACATGGCGTTAAAATACAGTCTCGTTTTGTAATGCTGTAAACAACAATCAAACATGTCGAAACGTCTTTTTCTAAGGGTCCCGATGGATTTTTTTCAAAACATATTTTGGGTTGAACCAAGCCTCGATCCTTATTTTTCCGCTTAGGCATTCCAAAGCTCTAAGCGTGGCTATTGTTCAAGATGAGAAGGAGTCGATAGGCTTGTTAATGAACAGAAAAACGTCTGGCCTTCGAGATTCTGCTCCAAATCAACAGTTCAAAAAGGTTTAACCCTTCAATTTTAACGTCGTCGCGCGGTCAAATTCCGACAAGTAAGAAATTTCACGTGTTTACTGGTGACGCGAAGCAAAAGCATGTGAAGTATGTTAAGGGTGGATTAAAAAGTACGAGTCCCCCCTCGCGTACCACTCGTCTTACTGCATGCATGAGTGCGACTACAAAATCGTGGCCGCGTAAAATATCGTGCAGGAAAAAGAAACGGTTTAAGGGAAACCCGACCCGAGACTAACTTAAAAACTATATAATTATGTGGGTTTGGTTCATGTTTTCTGTATTCGGGAAAATATTCCACATCGGGCCAATATTTATAGCTTAGGCGTATGTAGGGATATTGCTCGTGTTCTTTAAGAAGAAATAAAACAACACAACAACCGGATAATTTCTTAGCAAGCTTCAACGTCATCAGGAAATGCACTAACAAGTTTGACCATCTAGTTAATGAGATGCTATTTATACAAGATATAAAACCTGAGTATTCATTGTACAGTCGGACTCTCTTCGTGCTAAAGTCTTTAAATAGCTTGCTACTCCTATGTTAATTGTTGTTCAACTTAGCCTTCCGCGTACCGCTTCTTTTCATTTACAATGCACGTAATCTTGACAATGGCGTTAGATGCGCCGAAACGTCGGTTTTTATCACTTTTCTTGTTTTCTTATTTCGAAGCCATGTCTTATACGTTTATAAACGTGTAATATTTGTTTAGCAGCATGGACATGTAAAAAAACTTATCACAAAGTTCGATTATTCTTTTTTTATTTCATTTTGCATTAAGATCATTTTAGGAATCGAATTCCCATTTCCTGTTTGTTTCATTCGATAGACTTAATTAATAGTTCATAAACAAGTTCCATGAACCGGATCTTGCACATCACTGCGGTGGTCTCAAGTCTATTCAGGGATTAATCAACTTACGTCTATTTAGGAAAGAATACAAGCCGGTAATCGTAATACTGTCTAATTGATGGTTGCGTCAACATTCAACAGTGAAATATAATGACCAAAGACGATTTATTATCATATACGGAAACCAAAAAGTTTTAAGAGCAACTTTTCAGGAATTTCCGCTGACCACGGGAACTGGAATTTCTGTTCCTTTCATGGTGGAGCTTGTGGTTTTATTTTCTTAAAACATTTCCAAACTCCAGTTAACTAGTGCCATTGTTAGATGCCATCGCCGTGTTCTTTTACAAAAAAGTTAGTAAACCGAGATGGCAGTGAAAAAAAGTTTTGAGTTCGCAAAAGAACTTTCCTGTAAAAACGTTCATTTAGTTTTTTAGTTTTCACAACTCTACTAGTCGAATAATTCAACCGCTTTTATAACCCAATTATAGGACATCAGAGCCTACGGTTTAACCTCTATATCCGAGAAGACGCAAAGGTCTAACCGTTTACTGATGTAAGTGCAAAGGCAGCATCTTATCCTCAGTTATTTTAAGAACCCGAGTGAAGGTCCGGTGTAACAGCGGATCTGGACCCCCCGGTCCAAAATCTACTAGCGGATTTGGACCTCCCAAATATTGAAAATTCATCGGTCCAAATTTCAACTTCTGATCTATTTTTGTTGATTTAAACTCAAAGGCAAGTTGTCTAGACTAAACTTATTGACTAAAACTTCTTTCGGTGCTTGACTTTTTAAATTCCCGATCGATACGGACGCGTCTTTTATCCGATATATCGATGTCTATATCGTAGATCTTGCTGTACGATGTGTAGCAGAAATAGACACGCATTGAACACATATGGAATTGCAAACTTGGGAGTTATAATCAGTGTGCTGTAGCAAAAATCGGCTGAAACTTTTCACGTAACTTTGCTGTGAATCAAGCCGACTTGAATTATCTATACGTTTCTGCACAAAGTTTTAAGAACCAGATTTGATAGTATTTAACTTTACCAAATTACAAGTATTTTACACTGTAGAAAACAAAATGTTTTTGTTCCTTGTTATTTTTTAAGACAATGCAATTAGTTTTCATTGTATTGTTGAAATCGGCGATTAGTCTGCAGTTGGCACGGCAGTGTGTGAAGTGAATAGTACAAAGGCAAGGCGGTATACTTAGGTGAAACTGAAAGACAATAAAAAGTTAAGTTATGCTCCAAACTATTGAAATATTTGCAGGATTCAATTACTTGCTTGGGACTACCTTGCTGGTTTTATTTATTTTTTTACTGTAAGTGCAAGATTCAAGATATATTACAGTTACTTACCCAATCCGCTAGCAGATTTGGACCGGGGGTCCATGTTAGAGGGGGTCCAAATCTACTATGACACTGGCACCAGGACTCCAATCCAGACCTCCCGCATGACTGACTGGTGCCTTATCAACAGGCCGCCATAGACGCAAAAATCGCAACAAAATAAACTATCAAAGGTAGAATCCATTCTCTTTGTTTAACTTCCTTAGAAACTCTTGCTTTTCGTTTGCTATGGGTTTCATTGTGTGATCAATTGCCATTTCTCGTATTCACCAAGTGTCTAAATTTCGATCAATTTTGTGAGGAAATCATGTATATTGACAAAATGACTACGAGCTAAAAGGCTAAGTATCAAATGATCTATTTTTGTATGTGTTATGTAAGGAGAAGTTCAAGATGTTGATAAAATGGCTGCGGCTGAAAGTGTTAATGTAGCTCGGTTATCTTTTGTAATTAAACAAGACTTTACGTACAAGTAACCCAGGTTATAAACCCTCCCACCCACCCTGGGGCCAGTCTTGTAAGAATAAAATATGGCACAGGATTCATTTTCTCTAGACCCACATAGACAGTGAGCACTGGCACGAAAAGTTTTCTCAGCCACTGAATGAAATCGTAGGGTCCATCGCCTTTCGATCCATCATCGTTACAACAGATATGTCCTTTTCCAAGTTGAAGTCGTTTCTTTTCCCCATCACCAAAAACTTGTAGTTCAAAGCCATTCTCATCCACTATTGCACGAGATGCATATTCAGTTGTCATTTGTTTATTAAAAGTAAAGATTTTTGCAATATCCTTGTCGTTAGGTAACTGATTTTGTTGCCATGGAAACAAGCAAACTTCTAAGTTTCTGGTTCCTCCTGATTCATTTGCCAAATGCACTGTTGGAAAGCAAGACCAGTTACAAAAGATAACTCCAACATATTTCAATTATGCATGTCCTCACTTATATTTTATTACGTAGTTTATA
>JAOBAT010072135.1:0-21616 GCA_026413305.1 Hydrozoanthus tunicans | reverse complement strand
GTACCATTTTTAGCTGACGTGGTCCCCTTACTGGATCCGACGATACAGAAAGTCGTTCACGGGTTTTCTTATAATATATTTTCAATGTACTCTTTGACAAGCATGATATTCTTCTCTTAAATGTACATGTCAGTTCTAGAATTCAAACTCTAATAATGTTGCTTGATCACTGACAACACATACTGGGAATAAAGTGTGGTAATATGCCGCTGACCGGTTTTTCACTCAGTTGTTTCGCAACAGGGAAAAAATTCTCGACCGTTTTTAGTCATTTACTTCCTTTATTATTTTAATTCAAAAATAAAAACGAAAAGAGTCAATGTGCTGGCAAAAATCAATGCGCGTGCTGATGACAAACCGGATTTTTTTTCAAGTTGGCTAACCTAAAATGCATTTACCACTAATGTGTTTCGGAAATCGAAATCAACCATAAATATGAAAATTTTCACTTTTATGACTTACTCAAGGAGTAAAGATTCAACTGAACTTCTGGTCAGCAGACACAAAAGATTTCAGCAAGAAAGTTCCTGGCTACAAAAGAGTAAACTTTTCTAGAATACACAGCCTGCGAGGCAGCCCCTCGGTGTGGACGTTTAATGAAAAGAGCCCAGGAGCGCGTGCGGATGGACTTTTAAGCGTTGTTGAACAGAGTGCCTGCTTCGCAGGCTATAGAATACAAAGTAGGCATACTGGTGCTAGTGAAGCAAAATCTTCAAACAAGTTTAAAATATCAATACTGATTAAATTTTGACCTCTATAATTTTCGCTTAGACACTTTTTGTCGGTTTTTGTAGCAATTTTAGCGGAGAATTTTCGAAACAAAATGTCTACTTCAATTTTAGCGCCAAAGTTGCGAAAACTTTTTAAGCTCATTAGAAATGTGTTATATCGCATGGTTTGAAAGGCGGGAGATCATTCTCAAACTTTCCCGGTCAAATTCATGGCAAAGTTTGCATGGCTGGTGGCCCGGTGTTTGAGCAAAAAACTGTTTAATTGGAGTCATTTCAAACCATGTGACGTTTGAAATCGAGTTCTATTTGCATTGAATTTGAAAGCGCATTTCACGGACTCAAAATGTTCCGTTTAATCAAATAAAATACCTAAAATTCAAAGGCAATTGAATTTTAGATATATACACGTTCAGCGAATCAACACGGCTTCGCAATACACTCATGTGCTCGAAGACAACCTGAAAACAGACACAGAGGATAATGATATACCACAAAGACAGACATTAGCACTTATAAAGAAACTGAATTACCAGACAAAATCCGGAAAAAGACAAAGTTGAACAAGCCACCTCACAGCACAACCGCCAAGCCCACAATGAAACACCCAGCGAGCGCACAGCTGATACAGTTATTCAATTGCTAGCCATGCAGACTAAAAACCGACAACTGAGATGTACGTACATATGGTTTTATCTCAACTCGACCATATACAATTTTTTTTTTACCTCAAGAAAGGCCTAGACAACCTCCCTCGCGGTGGGGGTCTCTCTGGGGTGAAAAGGTTAGGGGTTGACTGTCGAAAAAGTCCCGCCTAAACACCCCAAATAATACCAAGGGGTAAAAGTTTTCCATCGTCAAAAAATGTAGATCTCGGTTTAAAAAAAGCTTTTAAAATTACCAAATAAAAATTGACATTTTTCGCCATAGGACTTGTTCAGTCAAATAGCTTCACGTTTTTAATCCCTAAAACTTGGCCCGGCTCTTGTCTTGGCTTAACACAGGATTTCCTTTTTAGATCAAAACATTAACAATTTTTGCAAAGATTTGATTGCATCACCGTTGCAACTAGGCAAACCAGAATGGCTGATAGCTTTCTATGTTGCGCCGCTTTTATTGAAACCTTTTTTGCTATCAACGACTTCAGAGATTAGACAGAAAAGTTACTTGTTTCTTAAAACCGAAGCGACATTTATTCAATATTTAGAAGAGACCTTAATTAGAGCTTGTTGAAGGCGTTAAAGGTTGACCAACAAACAATTGTTCTGAGAAGCGGAAATTCGACTGTTAAGGAGGAATTTTAACTATATATCCGATTTAACTGTCAAAGCAACGACTAAATATAATGAGGTGTTTGATTACACCTGTTTCACTGGCTTGAAACTTCTATTGGCTCAGTAAACCTTAGCATTGGTTAATTATTCTTCCTGTTATTAGTGTTAACGTGTTTGGTACTAAATCAGTGAATGACCTAAATGGTTAAATCTTTGTCTTTAGTTTGTCAGTTGGGTACACGAGAAAAACTATAAAGTTTTCTACTAATTTTTTCGGCGTATACTTAAAAAACGTTTTTGCATAATTTCATAAATTCGAAAGTTTCTTCTATATTATCAGCCGGACATAAACGGAATAGATAGCTTTCAACTGATTCAAGCATAACTGATAAGGCTAGTCCAGGGGGTTTTGCTATAATTATAACTATAAACTACATACACGTGAAAGTGCACGAGCGAAATGTTTTCTTGATAAATTATGTCACACGCTTTTTTATTATAAAAACTAGTAAATTTTCTCGAAGCTCAATGTTTTTAATTTTTTGGTAATATCAACCTCGAATTGTTCTTAAACTGTTCTTACTTCCATGTGTTTTTCAAATCGAAGAAAAACTAAATCTAAGGTATTGCAACACACATGCATGTATGGGGAAAAAATTTGATCAATCCATCCCCGCGGGTTTCGTCGTCAATTCGCTGAGTCATTTTCCCGTGACGCCGGATTTCCAGTTACTGTACATACTGCGAATCGTGTGTTCTTTGTTCTGTACTGTTAATTCAGCAAATAGTTGAAGCTCGATGAAGTCTTTGAAAAAACAGCTATCAAGCCCGAGCCTCAGCTTGTTCATATTTGTTTTTAAATTTTGGCCCAAGTTCTTATAAAGTTGTTCTTACACTGAAATAAAACTAGAGCGTGTTAGTGTTACCGAGATCATAAACAGCAAGCAGACAAAGCGAGCAAATATAACTGCAGTTCTGTAATGAAATGAACAAGTTCTTTTTTCTGGTAACTTAATCTTTCTTTTATCTTTTTTTGTATAAACATTGTTTCTCCTTAGTTTTTTTCGCTCACAAAAGTGTAATTCAATATGCATCAACAGATGAATCGGATGAAGCTCTGAGTACCTTAAGGAAATTCGCACTCTAAACAAACGCCATTTTTTTAAAGTTTTGTTATAACAGCCCTAAATCCTTTAAGTTATGAACAAGAAGGAAATCGTCAACTTGTTTGGTGTTATTTCTGCAAAGAGCCGATCTCCTACGCTGTTCTCGAGTAGATGTAAACGGTACTCCAAGGTTTTGTTTTGGCAAATCCTCTTTGGCGTCATCGATAGACTCGATAAGGATTCGAATTTGCGGCGATTCAAAGTTAATTCTTTTGTTGTCTTCTGTCGATGAAAAAAGCTCAAAATCCTCACCGCAAACTGCCGAAGCCGAAAACATATTTTCCTGTTCCATTTTTTTAGGCTTAATATTCTGGTTTTTGTTTTTGTTTGCAATTTCCATTTGGAAAAGATCTAAGTCAATTTGACAGCGGCTTAGAGGCCTTTTCTCGAGAGCGACCAAGTCGAGGTTTTCTTCTCGTTTTTGTCCAATTAACGTATTCGCTTTCGGACTTGGTCTACTTTTTGTCCTGTTAATCATCCCTTCTGATTCCGACCTCCTCAAACAAGAAACTTTTTCGCCTATCGGCTTTCCAACTGAAAACTGAGATGGCTTTATAAGTTGCGATCTGTTCTCGTTTTCTTCCATAAGTCTTTGTCGGTGTGAGCAGCTCCCGTTGTGTTCTTCAGGGCCTAGAATACAACAAATTTTGCATTTTCTGGAGCTCAAACTGTCTTTTTGCAGGGATGCATCTGAAAGTGATAGTTTTAGTGCTAAGTGATTATCTTGTTTCATTTTTGTCTTTGTTTCCGAATAGCTTCTTGCAAAACTGCTTTTTGATTGCCCGTTAGCTACAGATAAAGTTGATCCTTTTTCAGGACAAACTGTGCAAGTTTGGTTGCTATTTGTGTCTGTTTCAACCGTAGCCTTCTGTCGTTTAAGGTAGCTAGCACGCCTGACATATTTCCCATTGTAATTATTCGATAAAAGGTGCGTGTTTTGGCCTGAATTTAAACTTGAAGACAATTTGCTTCGCTCAAAATCTTTCGATGAGTATCGTCTTCCAATTATTGGTGGTAAGACTGTAAATCGAGTGAAATTTGTCGACTGTTCTTCACTTCGCCAAAGTGGAATAGATTTACTCTCGCTCCAATTTTCATCTTCATCCGACAAATTGTCGCTGTCATTGTCGTTTTCTTCGAGCTGCAATATGTCGGAAAGTGGTTCTTTTTCGAGTTTCTGGTATTGAAGTTTTGGCAAGAAGATTTTGTTTCCTCGCAAAGGAGCTCTCGATGTGCTCATGTTTTCAGTTTCTTTTTTCAACGCGCGACCTTTTTAGAATTTTTCTTAAAACTCTCGTATCATCGTTTGTTATGTTTTATCGACAAAACACAGAATTTAATCAGATGTTCCTTTTTGCAAGATTTAAGAGTTGACCGCGGGGTTTTTATTCAACGCCAGCTGTTGATAACTTCCCATTTGCGTATCAGATGAGCTTTTCTCCTTATATGGACAATGTCTGAGAGTGTACAGTGCAAACTGAAACACAACATTTGTTCTTCGCTGTGTTGGGCCTTTCTGGTTGTAATATATTAAAATATTCTAATCCTCGGGCGATTTAGACTTGCCGTGCAAATTGCCAAAAACCGGTTTCTCTTATCTATGGCAACGCTTCCAAACAACGCTAGTTCTTTGTGCAGGCAAGATAGAAATGTGACAGGTTAATTAAAGCGCGCAGATTAAAATAGTTTTAAGCCCAACTAACTCTCTCAACCATTGTAACATTGCATTTTAACTATACGGCCATACAAAGCTTAGTTTTCCGTTTTCAGTTCTACAGGTCAAAATTTTCGATTAGTCGAGCTTTCCAATTCGGAAAACTCAATGGTTTTGATACCTTTTTCCTTCTAAAAGTAAAATAAATATTAGGTTTTCAAACCTTTTAGCGAATGTTTGGTGACGTTTTTGAAACAACTTTATAAATTCGAGCGAAAACCATTTTCTCAAACAAAAAATATTATAGCACTCAGGCAATAGACTGAATAGAGCTTTGAGAGCTGAGTCATTACGTAAAAGATCTTTTTAATTTCTCCACCGCCTTGCTTCTAATCTGTCAGTAGAGAGCACTATAAAAAAGCTTCATCTTTTTTTAACTCAGCAAAATTAGCCGCTAGCTAGAAACTACGTGTCCAAAACGCTCTTTATAACTAGTTGCTAAAACTATACCGTAGTCTTTGTTGTTTCGTGGTTTTAAATAGTTATTAACTGACTCGTGACACAACAGATTACCTCCTTCGTTTTCTCCTCACTTCTTATATGCCACAAACGAAACAACTCTCTCCAGACTAGCTAGTGTACACTTCGTAAATCAGTTAAAATAATTAACACAGCTATGATTTTTGTTTTCATAAGCTAACCTTACAAAATATTTTTGTCGACTTCTTTTCTAAACCTTATAAATATTCCTAAACCACTTAAACCGAAAATTGACTTTTTGTTTCAGTTCAAATTAAAATTCATTCTTGTAAAGCAAACAGACTCTTTTCTTTAGTTTGCTCATGTTACACTCTTTTTTTATAAGAACGTCGAACTTTTCGACTGAGGCTTAACGTTATGTGGTACACCTTCGTAGTATAATAGTAATAGCTGACAGTTTGTCTCAAGAGATATACCTGAAGATGTAAGAACTGCCATTTGATAAATCAAAAAACAAGTGATCGATGAAAAATTGTTATCTGCAAATTTCAGTCACGAAGCCCACCGAAAACCAAATTTTGATAACACTGTATGAATTATTTGCAATAGGTTGTTATTATAAGTAAACGTACCACAGAATGAGGTTGCAATTAGCTTTTTTTTATGACTCTCTGGTCAAAAGTCCATATTTGGCCTTTATTTTGAATGATGGCTCTATTCATGTTACTGAGAACAAAGGACCTCATTTAATTGTTACGCGCGAAGATTCAAATGAATCTTTTGAGCGCGACGTATTTCGCCTTTTTGGGGGAGGGAAGGGCAAAATCTCACAGGTGCAAATAAGTAATAACCACTGTCGGGGAGATAGTTAAATGGTTTTTGATCATTCGATATCTCGCAAAACCAACGGTTGGGTGCGGGGTTGGTAGTGCTCGACTGGAATGGATGGTGTTCCTGTAGAAACATACAATCCTGAAGTCGATTCTAACTATCGCGGAAAGGAGATTAAGTACACACAACAAAATTATGAATAGGTAAATGAGTTAATCTAAATCTAAAACTAGCACACAGGCCCGTAAAATAAACTTTCTCTAATATCTAGTTTGACAAATGTTTTGTTTGTGTTAGCGCTCGAGTTTCCAAGGCAGTTCTTTAACAGGAATGCAGGACGAACCAACCGTTTTACACTCCCGAAAGTGGTTTTTATTTACTCGAACTTCTTTCGGATAGTTTAAGCTGTACAACGCCGTTACGATTTGGCAACGATACTGCAAACAAAGCGATACTCTCTAATCTCTTTAATATTAGCTGATGCGGGGACAGTATGTTTCAACGTTCACTAGGTATAACTAATTAAGCGGGAGATTGATTGTATTGAGCAAAAGCATTTTACAAGAACAACTATTCTCTTTGTTTGTTAATTTTTTACAACGACGAGATCGATGAATCATCCAAAACCTTCCAAAGATATTCGAGAACTTGTGAAACATAGCTCAATTGTTTGAGGAAGTTAGTTTGCTGGGCATGCTTATCTAAGGCACAGGTATCAGTTTTCTAGCAACCGTGTTATATTACTTCCTTGTGAAATCAAGTTAACTAGCACTCTCCAAACTGACTAATAAAACAAAATGCGCGCACGCTGAGTCATCCCCAGGAATATTGGACGGATGTGCTACATTAGCACGAGTTGTTCGAAAAGTATTAAATTTTGTTTATCAGAAATCTTTTGGAACAGCTGCCTCTAGCGGTTCTTGTTGTAGACATAACAAGTATTTGAAAACGGTCCAGAGTTAGTGGTTTGATGAAATTTGGCACTAATTTAGGTTCGAATTATGTTCTTCAACTTCCGCATTATCCAACAAAAGTTTGGGTGTACTCCCGCCTAAAGCTATGCCCATATGTCTCTAGGGTAAACAATTTTATTTGCTTTAGGCTTTAGTTAGTTTTGAAAGTAATACGCCATTTTTAAAAATTCTTGAGCGCATGCCCGTAGCCGCCATTTTGTTGTTTGCAAAATGGAATTAATAAACCCCATCTACACTGTTTAAATGAAAATGTTTTATTGGAAACTAATTAAAACACTGTTAGAATAGACATAACAAAAAATCAGGGAATCGAACATTGGCTAAATTTCAATACATCAATTCTGGATTAAGGCATGGTTCCACGATGCAACGTTGCGCGCACTGATGGAAGAATTGCATCGTGTAGCCACCTCTGAAATTGCTGCACGCAACGCACGTATTAGAAACCGATCCTGCTCCAGGCCTGAATCATTGCAAGCAACGATTTCACCGTGTGACTACACGAGGGGTTTCGGTTGTACGCAACATTGCATGCAATGTCTTGTTGAATGAGTAGAGCGGACATCTAACTCAAGTCATTTTCAATGAAGCAAAGTGCATGCTTTAATAATGGAAAAGACAATGAGAAGAATAACTTGCTATTGAGAATAAATGTCAATTTCAATTGGTAATTTTTAAGGTAATTTAAAATTTCTATGTCCTTCCGCCATGCAGTGAATGATCTCAGCGGTTATCCCCATTAGTGCCATGTAATCACTGCCACGTTGAATGGAAACTTTCCTCGAGTGTCGTGATTATTCCGCTGCGAAACAAAAGATATCGATTGCTTATCTCGCTTGTACATGGTGACCCTGTCCTTACCTGTTTAGCCATGTCCTTTACTACGCTAGATGAAACGAATTTTCCACTTTACGCGGTAAATGTTCTTGAAAAGAATCTCTTTGTGATTGGAGGTGGAGGAGGGGCAGCTAAAACCGGTGTGCCAAATGCAATGGTAAGAATTTTGTCTTTCATCACATTTATGAAACGACGTGAATTGTACTAAGTCTAAATCCTTTAATAGTAATGGTTTATGTGCCACGGCAATTTTTTTTTACTACGGTTGCGTTCGGTGGTATCTAAACTGCACAGGCGTCACAGTTTGGTGTTTTCGAATGTACATTGCAAATTTGCACATGTTCATAAATTATTCGCGGGACACCTGTAAAATTTGCTAACAATTCTGCAAGAGGAAGTGCTTCAAGTTGCCCTTCGTATTCCCCTTGAGGTGATTTTATTGGTTAAGAAAGACAGAGCTTATGATGGCCTTGATTTTCCCTTCAGCTGTTTTGACTGCTGAGTTTACTTATATAATGTTATTAAAGTATTCTTTTGTATCTGTTTGAATACTATTTTTAGTCGGTCCCTGCTATTTTCTTAAAGACCTCCTACTTTTCTTTTTTAAGCCAATGGAAAAAAATTTTTGCTATTGAAATGCAGTTTTTGGTGAATTAACTATTCGAAATTAAATGTTGTCTTTAGTTGTACAAAAAAATTAAACACAAATTCCCTTTTCCTTTTTTTTTCCTTTTTTGCCCACAAATCAGCATTGAATTTTTCAAATGAATTGTAACTTCTGGTGGCTTTAACTTTTCAAGTCCCTTCATGGGTTAGCACCCGAATATTTGCAGACCATGTTTAGGGACCGTGACAGCTTGCCTTATTCTCTGAGAGACTCCGAGGGCAAACTAGTTGTTCCAAAGCCCCGCACTAACTATCTTAAAAATAGCTTTAGCTATAGTGGTGCGGTGCTTTGGAACGGCTTGCAAGTTGGGTTACAGCAAGCAAGTACCCTAAATGAGTTTAAAACAGGCTGCAAAACTGTCTTATAAATTTTTAATCGAATGCACAGATCTCATGGAAAGCAGGTTTTCATTTATTTTTTATTATTTTGTAGTTAGGTATTAAAAATGTAGTTAGATTAGTTAAATAGTTAGATTATTAATATTTTTTATTAGAATTGGATTTATACCTGTAGAGATATACCGTGGATAAATAAATAAAGATTGATTGATTGATTGATTGATTGATTGATTGATTGACTGACTGACTGACTGATGGATGGATGGATGGATGGATGGATTGATTGATTGACTGATAGATTGATTGATTGATTGATTGATTGACTGATTGATTGATTGATTGATTGACTGATTGATTGATATTACAGTCGAACCCTTCAAGACGGACACCCAGATAAGACAGACACCTCTATAAAACAGAGACCAAATCTTGGCTTCAGGCATTTTCTTATACAGTCATTTACTGTATCTAAGTCTCTATAAGACAATATTCTCTCTAAGACAGACAGCTACGGCCAGTATCTGGTGTCCATCTTTAGAAAGAGATTTGACTGTAAATGTCATCTTTTAGTGGTACAAGAAATTTAAACATGAGTTCACACTTCCTTTTTACCTTGTTTTGCCCACAAATCAGCATTGAATCTTTCAAAAGAAATGTAATTTTTGGTGGCTTTAACTTGTTGATATTTTAAAATGGCGTATTTTAGTAGTACAAAAAAATGAAACTCTTTCCTTTTTTCGTTTTTTGTGCCTGCAAATCAGCAAAGATCAAATGAAGCCCTGTTCATATGAGGCCTTGAAGGTTTAAGGTTCTTTAGTATATACCAGCTCAGCTATGCACAATTTGATTCACTGCTTTAGAAATAGTAGTTGTGAGACAATATTAACCTCTGAAATAGTAGATAACGACACTGAAACAAAAGGTATTACTTGATGTAATAAGAATTTTTAACTCTAACATTTAGAAATGTCACACATTCAATTAGGAAAAAAAACAGATGATCAATAATAATTATAATTAAAGTTGCTCCCAATTAGAGAAAAGGGACCAACTCTTAATGTTTACCCAGTCAGATATCATACCCACAAAACTATTTATTACATAGTAATACCCATTTTTTATTTGTTTTCTATGCTTTTTAATCTTCACATTTCATTTATATGAAAAATCAACCCAGAGCTTTTTCTCAAGATTACATTTGATAATGGTGACATGTTGTTGCAAAATCAACATGTTTCGAAGGACAAGTTTTTGTTCTTAAACAATTATTAAAATTATTACATTTTAGAACATTTACCAGCTTGGTCGTGATGGAAGAAAATTAAAAGCGACTCTGGCACACAAGTTTGATACCGGAAGACGAGCTGTTATGAATTGTGCAGTTAATCCAGTAAATCCAAAAGTGCTTGCTGTTGGTATGGATAATAAATGCCAACTTCTTGAACTTGATGTAAAAGAAGAAGTAGTGGAAAATACAAGTGAAACAAAAGGGAGTAAAGGTCGATTTGTGGCTACAAAAAAGAGAACTTTTCAAATTATAGAGAAAAATTCTGTCACTACAGTTGATGATAGTTCATCCAAGACTGATGATGATTGTGGATTCCAAAAAGTTGTAAAATTTACAGCAGATGGAGAGCACATTATAACTGGTGGATCAGATGGTCATGTTAGAATACTGAAGGTCAGAGCAATATACACTATTTAAGAAGAATGTTAATGTGTGCATTTATCTATTAAAATCTTTTCAAGAGTTCTTATGTATAACGTATTTGAAAGTTTTTTAGATATGTTTTTAAATTTTTTTTAAAGTTCCTTTCTAAGATCAACAATAATAGAATAGTTGCATATTCAACAGTTTGTTCCATCATTAAGGGAATTGCAAACAACATACATTTTATGTGTTTGAGGCTGAAAGAATTTAAAAAGCTCCTTTCTAAGAGCAACAAAGTAAGTTGGGGGAGGGGGAGCTGCTCGACTATTCAGCCTTGTTTACATTGATCAGCAAATTATTTATTAAGTAACTATATACTCTTCTGGTCAAATAAACTTGGCTTACCAAGATAAAGTAAAATTAAACCACTTAATTTTTTATTCAGAACAAGCTTGCAACTTTGAGTATTTTCATACACTATCTGCTACATATACAGTTTGTAACTTTTGAGATCAATGAATTGGTGTTTGTAGTAACTCTTTCCAAGTGCAACATAACTGGGAGAGAGTATGTGCGATTACATACCAACTGCATTGAATGTGCTTTCATTTATTTAACAGTATCCGTCATTAGAGTGTTTGCACAATATCCATGCTCATCGCACAGACGTAGATGACCTCGATGTGCACCCAAATGGAAAAAAGGTTTGTATCTCATGATTAAGTTACAAAATTAGTGTATTTGCAAAACAGGTATTGTTTGGTTTAAAGAGGTTTCTAGTTCATACAATTGAGGCTTCAAGATTTAAATAGCGTTTTTCTTACACTCCGTATCCTTAAACTTGTTGATGTGATGATTCGCCATGTCACTGGCAATGTGTATCAATTTCATTGATTTCATCAATTGACATTCAACCCCTGGCATAGTTTACAGGCACTTTAACTGTTAATACTTTTTATATCATCAGTTTGTAACTGTTTCAAGAGACACAACTGCTTATGTTTGGCGAGTAGATGCAGGAAAGAAAGATTTCCAGTTATATTTCACTGGTGACAGAGAAGAGGGTTTCTTTAGAGTGCGTGCCTGCAGGTTTGTCATATAGCTCAACTTAGTATAACTAATAATGTCTTAAAGAGCACTAAATTATTCATAAAAATGTCTTTCATTTTTTTAAAACTACAACCTAGCTATATTGAGTTCAGGAATGATGAGTTAGTTTGCTGATGGTGTTTTGTCATAAATTAAGAAATTGGTTCACTGTAGTTTTAGTACTAGTAGTTCTTGAAAAAGAATAAAGTGCTGCCAGATGATTGAGGCGTGCTTTAGTAAAGTTCCCCTACCAGGTACTACACTGTTTGAAATTCCATCAATCACTGGTTATAACTGCGAGTTTCAGTGACACTTTGGTTGCACAAAAAAGAAGAAAGAGACACAAAAGAACATTACCTTCCTCTTGAAAGCTTGTTGAAGCTTTCTGATGCTTGATGAATGCTTAATCCTTGCTGTGAATTTGATGCATTATTCATATCTTGTTTAACCTTTCTCTGGAAGACCACTCGTGTCGATTGCACACACTCCTACTTCATACACGAAAAGAAAACCAACAAACAAACCTTATGCAGAAGCTGATTGGCTTAAAGTGGTCGAACCAATGAAGGGTTGATTTGTTTAATTTTAAGTAAGTTAAAAAAAAGTACTACTGTAACAGTAAACAAAAACTAAGCGTTTTCAGAGCACAGCTCCTTTTTTCTTCTCTGTTTTAGAATCACAAATGGTTGTTCAGTGTCGTTCAAGAGTTCATTGCTTTCAAATGTTTAATTTTTGCAGGTTTGGCATGACAGAAAATGGTGATGTTAATTTATTCACTATCCATGTGCCTTCCAAGTTCAATCGCAAACTACCTACACCCTGCTATTTAGTAAAATGGGATACCAGGAAATGGGTACCCCAGCTAAGTCAAGCAGCAGGCATTGAACCCCTGACACAGATGGCAATAAGGTAGTGAAAACTGTCAAATTGGTGATTAATTAATCAACAATTCTTAATTTTGTCTTCAAGCTTTTCAAATGTTTTTGTTTTGTTAACGACACTGAAAAATTCCTATAGGAAAAGAAAAAAAGTAAATAAATAGTCCTTCAAGCCAGATTTGAATCAGCAATAATGATTTTAGTTTTACAGTCTGCTCTACCAACTAGCTATCAAAGGACTATGAATGTATGAGCATAATTATTCCAAGAATATGCATTGGGTAGATAAAAAATTATGTAATATCAACTATATCTATAACTGTTATAGTAGTTGAGTATATAAGGTACAAGAAACTATTAAAAAAATGACCAGCTGTAAAGTTGAGTAGTTCTGAATGTAGGATTCTTTATGCCGTGCAAACTTGAGGAGTTCTCTGAGTGATTATGTTGTATAGTCACTCAGGTTAACGTTATGACAATATATGATTTAATGATCATGACAATTATTGAATTTTTCATTTAAATCAGTTTTTCATCATAGAAATCACTCTTGGCTCCTCGATTTAAAATTTTCTTTAAGAAACCAAATGGTACAGCCAAAATGTTTAGCTTTTCAAAGTTTGCTATTTTTTTATTTAAACCAAACAATTTGGGTCTTTAATTTTGATACAGCCAAAATGGAGTATATGTTGCAGTTGGGACATCAGAAGGGGGCGTGTCAATCTATGTTGCCTGGAGTTTAATGGTAAGTGTTTTGTACCCATTGTACCAAGTGGTCATTGTAACAATATAAATGTCTCTTTGTATTTTCCTCGTGTGAATTAGGTAGCTTTTTAAGAGTAAACGACCCTATTCCGTAAGATCTAGATTGATTAATACAATACAATACAAATTAAAGCTAACTGTTACCAATCAGGGCTTCTCAGCACTTGTTTACAAAGTAAAAGATATGCACGTACATTGACTTTGGTGTTGAAGGTCTTAGAAAGTCCAGTTTATATGGCTGACTTTAGAGACCTTAATCTGCCACCAAATGTCCAAGTTGCCTTGAAGGCCAACCGGAAATCAAATCTCAGTAGTTAATCCGACCTTGCACATATCATGCAGTTGTCGTGATCGAGTGCCACAGAGGCTGCAAGATGCTTTTCACCTCCGTGGCTATCACCATGATCGCATGATGCGCGTCAAATTCTGATATAATTTATGATTTCCAGTTGACCTCCATATTTTTCAGAGTTGTCTTCAGTAAACAGTTACTTGTTTTTAAAAGTGAACACCACCTGAGAAGACAAAAGGGTTCAACTGTTTGAAAACTTGTTAACATGTTTGAATAAAAAACAAGAGACCACTCAATGTCCAATCTGCGTATCCTATATTAAGTAAAATTTTAATATCGATTTGTTTCCTAGAGAGAGTGATACTAAAATAAGTGCTATAAATTACCAAAAAAGCTTGATTTTTAGTGGTTTTCATAAATAATAAAAGCCAATACCTTTTCTAAGAAAAAGCCTCCAATCTTTTCAGTTGTACCATAAAATTAATTTTGTACAAATTAGTGTGCACTGCCATCTTTTTTTTAATTATTTACTCTATGGCTGAAGCTTAACTTCAGTGTTTTAATTAACTACAAAAGCCTTTTTTCTCTTGACAGCCTATAACCCAAGTGAAAGAAGTTCATACAATCTTTGTAACAGGCCTAACATTTTTACAACCATCTAAACTTGTGAATGAAGATCTTAAAAATGAAACAGCTGTGCTCAGCATATCAGCTGACGATACAGTCAAAGTGACAACCATAGCGAAAAGAGGTGAGGTTTATTTGATAGCTTCAATTAAATTGTTTATGAGTAGCAAGCTTGTAAACAAATGGATAAGATATGCATGTACAGTAAAACCCTGATAACTCAAACCTTCAATTACTCAAATTTCCTGCTTACTTGAAGCAAAAATGGTTTCCCCTTTGGGTTTAATTAGCCTCATATATTATTTACTGCAATTTAAACCCCCATAACTCAATACCCTGGAAAATTGAACTATTTTAAATTTCCTTTAATTGCAATTCAAGTTAATATGGTGCAACCGCCTGTAATTTTACAACTCTGCATCTTTTTGATTTCAAGTCCAATCCATGTCATCTAGATTCATCCATATTTTTATAGTGCGGCAAATGTTGATGCATTGCACTTTTAGATAACCAGCAGAGTACATAACATTTGGGCCAGGAAATAATTATTACAGACAAGCCTCTCTAAGGTGATCACCTTTGGTCCTGACCCTACTGTCCACTTTAGAGAGGTGTCCATCTTATAGAGGCTTAAAATAGAGTGAATGACTGCATGAGAAAATGATAGAAACCAAGATTCTATGTCTGTTTTAAAGAGATGTCTGTCTTATCTGGGTGTCCATCTTGTGATTTAGAGGTATAAACTTAAAATCGAAATTATTAATAGTAACTTGAGAGCAAACTAAGCCAGACAAAATATTATTCAGTAAGCATAATTGGTTTGCAATCTTATTACTTATTAGTTGTATTACAATCTTAATTGCATGTAACACATAATATAATTATATAAATAGTTAACTGTAGAATTTTGGTGAAAGTAAACAGTTCTCTTAATATGGTTTTAGATAGATCACCTAATAAGTATTGCAGCATCTTGATGATTGATAAGTAACACATTACTACAAAAATATTTCTGGTTTTGCAGGTGAATACAGCATATGGTATGTTATTGTTGGTTTTCTCATCCTGCTCTACTTAACCTTTATGGCACTTGCATACCTTGGAGTCGATGTTTGATATCTTGGGATGGCACAAGCAGAGGATATTATTTAAATAATTGCTAGGGAACAAGACAGCTGTAACAAAAATCAGAAACAATGTCTTATTTATTGACAAGATCTATGGTGTAAATATTAGTTAGTTAAGCAGTGAAAGCATATTGTAATTTTTAGGAGTTTTTAAGGGTCAGTGATATTGAGGCACAAAATATCAAAATTAGCCTAGATGACAATTAACTGTGTGTTAAAAACTTGTGGTGATTAGCAAGAAAAAATATCTTTTTAAGGAGTGACTTGGAATATGAGTAATAATTTGGCCAGAAAAACTGTAAAGACATAGACTAAAAGATTGTAACTATACGCTAAAAAGCTAAAACATTGATTGAGTCAAATGGCTCATTAGGCCGGAGCTAATCTCCAATTTCCAAGGTGTTAAGCAGATGATAGTCTTTGACTTTCTTTGGACAGGACACTAATCCATTGCAGGTTAGCCCCCAACAAAAGTTGATGCTCATTCATACAGTTGAGTCGACTACTGGAAGAAGTCGGGTAAAGTGTCTTGGTCAAGGACACAACACAGTGGTCTGACCAGGGCTCGAACAACTTGTGACAGGTTGTTTTAAAACTGAGGCCATCAGTAAGCTTTCAAACTTTTGTGCATTTGTTATAAAACTTTAAAAATGACAAAAATGGCAATCTCAGTTTATAATAGTAACCAGTGCCCAAAGGAAAATGATGATAAATTGGAAAAGATTTAACAGCAGATATTATTTATATCTTCCTAAGGTTCAAACATCATCTTGTTTTTGTTTGTGTTAAATTAGTCTTGCTATAAAAATTAATTGGCTTTTCCTAGACTAGTGTTTTTAAAATAAGTTTATTCTGAAGTTAATTTAACCAATTTAGCTTCAATAGTGTAAATATTTGTCATCTTTGAGTTATTTTCCTTTTGTGGTCTTTTTTGTCCATTCTATACAGGGCTGTTAGTAATAATGTTTGCTAAGGGTTGGAATTCTGTTACTATAAAGCATGCACTGGGGCTCACGAGGATCTCAGGGGTGCAACTGCATACTCCCAGACCCCAGGCCCCAAGACTAGTTCTCGCACCATTGCTTGTTCGGTCTGTCCCCTCTTTGGTTGCACCCTCCTGCAAAAAATCCTGGCTGTGGGTCTTGATCTACACATCTCGCGATGTGAATATAATTTATGTAGTAAATTGCACCACCAAAAATATCTTGATTAAGCAGGGGAGGGATGTACTATACTGTCCAAATTATTGTTAGGGTGATATTTAGTGTATGGAATAAAATTAATATTACTTAAAATAAAGAAACTCAGTAACAGTGTAGTTTCTGATTCAAGCTTGTTAAAAACTCATTGTTGCTAGTGTCAGAGGGGAAAAATGGGCTGGGTAGTAATTTGTTTAAAATTTCTAAAAGTGCAGATCATAATATTATTATTATGTTCATGTTGGCTACTATTCCCATAAGCCCAAAAAGGAAACAAATGAAAAATGTAATATAAATTTACAAATAGTGGCAGCTCTATGCATTCTTTAGAAAAAAGAATTACATTAAGTATTTTGTACTAATACATGATACAGTGTCAAGAAATTCAATGTCACTTTGTGTAATGCCAATCTTCAGAACAGAGACATCTGCAAGCTTGGGCATTATATCTCCTTACAGCAGCTTAAACACGTTACTCTATCATAACTTGATTTACCCTTACATTAGAACACGCAATTATCTCTTGCGGCAATGCCTTTGTGACTTGAAATAAACAAAATCTAATGCAATTTTTATAAGGCTTGTTTCAGGGCGAGCATTGTAATTTTTAGAATTTTTAATTCTTATTCAGTCACCTAAAAATCCCTAATTTTACACCTACTTTGGCCAGGCTAATTCTCCTAAAATTGCAAAGTTTTGTCTTTCCATTAAAATTCACAGATGCCCAATATCATCAATATCCAAAAATTATAAAACTGACCCATCAAATATCTTTGAAAAAAAAAACGGAATTGGCATTTCAGTGAGAATTGTTTACAAAAAAAAACCCAGAAAATTAGCCCTTGGACCCTCTGGAGGCTTATGCCATTGGTAAACATTTAAAACTGCCTACCCTCCCAATCACAACAATCGAGTACATGATTTGAACTTGGAAAACCCCTATAATTATTTTTCCTAAAAGTTGCTTGGGCTGTAAGAATGTCTAAGTACTTAGTAACCACATTCATGGTCAGTTGGTTTGATAAATTGCAGTTTCTCATTGTTTGCCCTTTTACTTTGATTTATGTGGCTTCACTGTACAGGTGCTGACATTTCAAGGGTACATTTTGACAAAAAGAACTGTTGCAAACTTTTAATGATGATTTAAAACAAACAATTTTTAGTTGATCACAAATCAGCTATTGTGTTTACTTATCAGACTACATAATGAACAGCACTTACGAAAAAAAGTAATTGGGGGCTGGGAGAGGAGGGAGGCAAGGTTGAGATGCCACTACAAAACAACGGCCAATGTTTTTCCATACTTTATGATTCACCCTAATCTTTGCTTCCCTTGTTTAAAATTTTTTTCCTATTTCACTGCCTGTGACCAAAAAACCTGACATTTCAACAAAAATTGTTTGCTCTGTAGCAAAATTATTTTTCATACTTAAAGAAATTGAATTACAGAACAACAGTAGAGGCGTAGCCATGATTTTTTTTAAAGAGAGGTCACATTGCATTAAAGTGACAGTGTTATCATTGTCATGGCATTTTAGCCACCTGTTGTTGGTTGTTTGGTTAAAAAAAGGCTTACAACGGGGGAGGGGGGGGGGGGGGCAAGGCACCCCAGAACACCCTGGTTACATACAAGTGGAATTTTTCTCAAATGGATACCCAAACTTGACCTAGTTAGAATTAAACCAAGATTTTGGTTGTTTTAGTATTCATATTTGAGTTCATCTAAACATAAATGGCAAGCAAAAAGAGAGATTGGTTGCACTAATTAGATATTGATTTGCTTTAGAAAAAAGCTCAGTATAGTCTGGTACTCTAGTAAGGGTTGTCATTTGAAGAAATTACAAAACTGAAGCGCCTTACTGCCAACTTCATATTGCCTAGATAATGGTTCGGCTGTGCCATCACCCTCTGGATGGCATCTCGCTGGTGATACTTGACAACTGCGAACCCTTTGTTGTTGCCACTCTCTTCTTCAACTGGCATTACAACTCTATAAATCATCCCAAATTTAGAGAAATAATTTATAACTTCTGACTTTGCTAAACCAGCAGCCAAATTTCCAACATGAATGGATCTTAGCCGTGCACCAAACTTAGTTGTTTGGATTTCTTTCTTCATAGTAACAACTGCATTACCAACGACCAAATCTTTTTTCTGAACAAGCTTATCCACTACTTCATCATTGTTAAATGTCAAAAATGCAATGCACTTTTTACTATCGTTTCGAATTGCAAGATCGATGATCTTCAAGCCGCCAAACCTAATGAATATTTCTTTCAGATCTTCAACTGAAGTCTCAAAAGGAAGATTATCTACGACGATTTTAGGAGTTCGTATATCTTCTCCATGCGCTCCTGGGAATTTTGCATTTAACGTGTAAGGGCCGATTTCGTGGTGTTCGTGCGCAACAGCTTTGGAAGCTTCGTCTTGTGAAGAAAACGTTACAAAGGAATAACCTTTGCGTTGCTTCATGCGCCGGTCTTCTGGGATCTCCACACTCTCGACCAGACCAAATTTACCGAAATAGTTTTTTAGTTGTAGCGCAGTAAAACTTGATGGAAGATTAGTCGCCATGACAACCCTGTGCTTTTTAGTTCTAAGAACACGAAGTGATCTCCCTTCTAGCCTGTGATTCATTTGCAGGATTCGATCGATACTTGCTGCATCTTTCACTTTAACAAAGCAAAACTGTTTCTGGTTTCCGCCGAGACTTCGTACCATTTTCACACTGTCGATATCAGCAATGCTTGAGAAATAACTATTAATGGTGTCTTCGCTTGTTTCTTGGGTAATTCCACCGACAAACAATAACTTCTTGCTAGTTTCAAACTCATCTTCTTCATTTAGGGGAAGATTTAAGTCAAAAACTGACTGAGTACCGGCAAATCTTCGACTCAAGTATGGTAGCGCACATGAAGGTTTTCGAAGTTGCGGCCTTAATATCGGATTTTGAGAAGGTAGCGGGCGACATAAAATCTTTTCAACTGTTGCTGCTTGAACAATTCCTCTTCTACTTGCTCGAAACAAGTGGGTAAGACTTGTTTTCGGCAAAAACTTACCAAATATTGAGCTAAACTCAACAATCGTGCAGGAAAGCATGGTTATATAATCTACTACCGCAAAAAGTCTACCAGCTAAATAAGTACTTTGTGCTATGTGTCACATAGAGTATCTAGTTCAAGGGCGCGAGAGCACAGGCCACCCAGGACCATAGGTTTCTTTGGCGCGAGATTTTTGCAAAAGAAACGAAAAAAAATCCTAAAAGAGATTTATCGCAGATTCTTTTCTGACGAAGAAACGAAAATTCCAAAAGTTTTTTTCCCACCAAGATCGAATGCCGGACAGTATTTTAGCGCGAAGACCACTTGCCGGCCATATGTACTTTGTTTCAAGTCCATTCTCCTCAAAGATACGCAAATCCTTTTCACACTCTTTGAGTCTTTCTTTGTATTTAAATTTGAAAAAAAGAGTGTAATGTTGAACAGGGACGCAAACAAAATGCGTTTTTTTTCTCGCCAAAAAATTATCTCAATTAATTTTAAAGAGCCGACCACGACTTATTGTATAAGAACTGAAGTCTAGTTCGCAAAGGTCGTGTGATTTATTAACGTTAACGTTTTGGGTTTGGGGATATCGATCGGAAATTGCATGGAAGATGTAGATTTTAGATCTAAAGTGGGTAAGGCTGGCGTAAAATGCACAACTCTGTTAATTCTGTCAAATATGGAACCACTGCAGAATATCATTAACGATTCCCTTCAAAACTGCTTCAATAGGAAAAAAAACTACTTTAATTTGGGGCGGAAACAAGTATTTGCATAGAAGACATAGAAGCCATTCTTTCACTGAATGTAATCAGCTTTCTGAGTTTTATACTAGATTTTCTTTACCTTGCAAATGATATTTCGACGTCTTTCAGAACGTCGAAATATTATTTGCCCTATTAAGTTATAATTATCTCCGGAAAAGAGCTATAAAAATTTTCGAAATTTCGAACCCATCCCATTCATGTTTTAAAACAAATACTTCTTAGTGTTTTTCTTTGTGTTAATTTTTTTCAAGAGTAATTACTGACTCACTTATCACTGGAAGGCTGACAAAATCTGTAGTAAAATGTAAACACTAAGTTCTAATCATTGGAAATGCCATACAACTTTTATTTGTGCAAGATCAACATAGGTGTTCAGGAACTCTCAAAGCTTCAAATCTTGTTCAAGTAAAGAGACAACTACGTCAGTATGTCGCGGAAACAAACAATTTTGCTGGGAACTATAAAGTGTAATCGGTAGGAGGGGTAGGCTCCGGGGTTGAAAGGGTAGGGGTGACCGTCGGAAATGTCCCCAATATACATTAAAAATACAAAGGCCAAAAACTTTTCCACCCTAAAAAAGTACCTCTCAGTTTGAAAATTACCTGAAAAAAAACAATTTCAAAAAAATTGACAATTTTCCCTTCTGAAATAGATATATTCTTCTTTTTGTGTTTGTTTCCGACTTGATGTCTCTTCCTTTGACTTTAGCCTGACTATGTCGGGGACAGCATGTCACAAATTTTAAAAAACCTTGGCAGGAAATTAGAATAAAGTAAATCATGGATTTAGCTCTAGCAATTTTTGACAGTGCAATTATAACGATTTTGGCTGAAAGGCTGGCGATACCTAGGGTTGTTGAATTGTTGCTTCGGTCATGGAGGCGAGTTATAAAAACTTGCAGGCATAGTATGATATCCCCACATATTGAAAAGTTTAGATTTTTGAAAAGGAAGGATTTGGATTGAAAGGAAAAAGGGATTTAAAACAGGTTCTACAGGTAAGAAAAACTAAGCCTACAGCACACAAAAGAGCTCTCTCCCCTGAGCAAAAAGTTATTCGAGCCCGTTTTCGCAGCACTTAGCTCACCGTGCGCGCGTAAATTTTAAAACTCACGACCTAAAATGATTGAAACACAGCTAGGCCGGTAATTATGATAGAATAGGTTCGGCTACGCCGTTCCAATCCTATACTGGATAAGGGAATAGCCAAACGGTAGAGCACACAGTGA
>JAOBAT010072124.1:0-21619 GCA_026413305.1 Hydrozoanthus tunicans | reverse complement strand
TTACGACGAGTTATTCGTCTTGGTTAAAATGGGGAAGAAGCAAAAAACACATTAACTTTTGTTCGTATGTTTTGTCCATCGAAACGACGCACTAAACAGATGAGTTATGCGTCTAGATAAATTCAGAACGGAAAAAACAGACGAAAAAAAGTGCCCTAATTTTGTAAAATATTTCGTGATGTATGTAAGACCGGCCGCGAGTGAAGGCTATACCTGTAGCCTCTTGTTAATTTAGGAATAGCGGTGAAAGTTTTTTTGCCAAAATATTTTATGGGCTTGGGAAATTAAAAATTTGAGTCTTCAGCTAATGACGTCATCAATGGCTCCGACAAATTTGCGAAATTCTTAAATCTGCTGCCAATCTAAAACTTGCGATAAACTTAAAGCAAAGTTGGGCTGCATATGTATTTAAGGTTGCAAGTTTGTTAGTCTAAATTTGGCTGAAATCCATCAAACTGTTTTGGATTAGCAGTAGATTTAAAAAATGTTCAAATTTGATGAAACGTGATGTCATCAATTTTAAAACGTGATGTCATCAATTTTAAACGTTAATATCTCAAGAACAATTAAATATTTTAACAATTTTTTTCACCACTATTCCCCATTTGGCAACAAAATCGTATTGTATGCGCTTTGATAAGATCATTTTACCTTTCGCACTTTGTAATAAGCTTTTCGCTATAGGGAAACTTAGAAACAAACAAAATTCAGTGTCCCTTCTTTTCAAGCAACGCTTGTCTGGTTGAGTGTGACATATTTCATGAAAATCTTTAAGTATAAAGTGCGACAACTTGTGTTATTGCAAGGTACAAAGATTATTACAAATTGCACCAGCACAACTACAAATATAGTATATATACTTCTTTGAAATGGCACTATGTATACTTTTGCCTACAACTGTTGCATGCAACTCGCTTACGCCATACATACAACAGGAATTGTTTCGTGTAAATCGTACCTAAAACCGCTGCATGCAGCTCAAAAACATTGTAGATGTTTGAAACATGTTTTAAAGTTTTATGCTATTTTGATGTTTTTGAAACAAAGCTATCTGAGTGGTGGGTCCTGTGGTATAGCTTTTTGCTTGAATTTCTGACCAACCTCATAAGTTGTCGTGTCCATGCGAATATATAACTTTGGAAGTTTCCTGGTCTTCAAGTATTAGCTATTACAGAACCCTGATCTGTTCTTTGCTTCAATCATTTCTTTATCTACGCAAATTTTTATGTTGTCTACGGTTAACAGTAGGTAGTTAATAGCGCATGCTGTTTGCCGGCTGACCGCCAATGTTACGAGAGAAATGCACCGGCTTTTTTCTGTTGCAAGGCCAAAAGTTGTACTCTTTCTTGTTAAATGGCCGCTAAAATATATTGCGGACGAGTTGCATGCAATAGTCCCAACACATACCTTATGATATCTGCAGCAATTTGCATGAGCATTGTTTTTTGGAGGGGTTTACAGAAACTGATTAAGCTCTTGGCAAAAACTACCAAAAACATTTTTGACAAGTGTCAGACTATTGGTTCCCCTGGATAAATAAGGCGCATGAATGCTTGGGTAAGGAATATGGGTACACTATACGTAAAATGAATTGTGCTTGAGTGTGAAGAAAAAAGTCCAGGCCTTACTTTGGGTATTCCAGTTAGCGAAGGTGGTCAAGTTGCTGTAGATGACAGTGTTGGGAGGATGTTGTTTTTCCCATTCGCATATTGTGCCCCTTGAACATACAAGCCAGCCGGCGTCCTTATCACAACCACCGTAGTTACGATTAATGTAGAAGCGACGTTTTTCTACTTCATGTCCCTGAATGGAGAACGCATTCTGGGCCTCACTGAAGAGGTCGGTCCATGGAGATGTGACAAGCCGATCTTTTGAAAACCAGTCTAAATACGTACTTCCTGTTCCGTTGAAAATGATTGACAATTTATGTACACTCTCTTTGTACAACGCAACTCTCACCTATAAAGTTGAATGGACTTTGTTGTTTTTATGACGTAATTAACAGTTCCCACACATTGTCCCTTGAGGATTTGTTCGTGCAAATAAACCGCTCCTTGAGTTCACACTTTTGACGTCGCACAAAGTTTTTCACAGTGTCATTTAGCCTGGCCCTTATTTTTCATTGGATTATTCTTTTTTTGTAAGAAGCAGCCAATGGTATCAATAAATGACGCAGTGACCTAAGTGCGATGCCTCTCCACATTTAAGTACTATCACATTTAATTTAAACCAGTAATATGTAATATTTTCTATTCGCCTGAGCGTATTGAAAGAGAAAAGAAACAGCTAAAAAAAGTGCATGTATAGTTTAAAAAATTGTATTACTTCAGAGGATAGACCTTGCTAAATAAAGAATAGTGAAGAAAAAAAAATTTCCCATTTTTTTTATGGTTCTTTAGATATTAACGTTTAAAGTTTTCAACTAGTAACGTCATGAATGGTTCCGACAAATTTGCGAGTTCTTTTAAGTCTGCAGCATATCCAAAATTAATTTAAAGCATAATTCGGCTGCAGGTGTATTTTGAGGTAGAGAGTTTACTACTTTAAGATTGGCTTGAATTTACTTAAAAGTTTTGGATTGGCAGTAGATTTAAATCGGATTCAAATTTGTTGAAACAAACATGACGCCTTCATTTGGAAATTTAAATGTTAATACCTCAAGAACCATAAAAGAATTTGACAGAATAATTTTTCCTCGCTATTTTTCACTTAGCAAGATCTATCCACTTAGGTAACAAAATTTTTTACTTCATATGCGATTAAAACAAGGGAAAAATCGTAAAGTAAAGCAATTGTCAGCTAAAAATTCCAACAATGAAATCATTTAAATATAATCATATATGAGATTGCCGCAATTTCGAAAATCTGAAAATGACACACATTTTTGTGTTATCGTGTTTGATTACGCTTTAAAGAATAGCATTAGAAAAATGCTAGACTAGATTAAGTTAAAAAACCATGACCGTTCATTCAAAAATGCCAGCGTTTTGTCAATACGTTTACGCACTAGATTTTTGAGAGTTTTTTTACAGAAAATCGAAGGATTTTTACCAACCATTTCGCGGTACTAGTAAAAGACAATTGACATCAACTTATCAAAAGGTAGTTTATACCTGTTTTGGATTAACTTTCAGCCAGTTGTCTGGGATGCCGATGATGTTCTTGTGGTGTTCCTGGAACGAGGCGTTGGTGTTCAGAGCACCAACGCTTTCTGGATTAACTGCGCTAGAATTCAACCATGCCGTATATGGGTCATCACTAACACCACTAGCCACTTTAAACACCATTGTCCATCCTCCGCCTAAACAAAATTTAAAAAACAAAGATATTTGTTAGGTAACAAAACGAACCAGGACACTTAATGACACGAAATAGCAGGACAGTTATTTCTATCGTCACTACAAAGCGGTTTAGTTTGTCCTTGACCTAGAGACTATTTTAAGGCCAATCAGGATGAGTGTTTAAAAACATATCAAAAGGAGGTAGTCAGTAGTTTAGTTGAATAAGAAGAGCGGAGAACTACAAGAGAGCGGAGAGAGAAAGAGCAGAGAATAAGAAAACCAGAGAAAGAAAAAGACCAAGAAGACAGAATGTAAAGAACCTAGAGTTCCCCCATCGGGCAGTTAATTCGCGACAATGAAGAGCGAACCGTTAACCTCAGAAGTGTTAAGCGAGTGCTCTACTAAAAGGAACCACAACCCTTTTTTTAACATATTTGTTGAACATCTAGGACAAGCACTGTCATTGGTTGATTCCTGGTCCCGTGCCCCTGATCAAACTCAAATATGCCCCGACCGACCTGTAAACAATTGACCATTCCGAGGAAGATGTTGGCTTTACACTTAACCATAAGGCGTTGCGAGCCTTCGCCGCTAAAAAAAAGCTAAGAGAAGGTGACAGCTGCTAAAACTCTTCCTCGTACTAACAACATTGCGTGTGTCAGATTTGAGGTTACACGTTGTAACTATGCGTTTATATAATCATTTTTACTCTAAAGTTCCCTTAAGCAAATGTTACTTACCCATTTCGCCGTCACAATACACATCAAAGTTGGTGTTGAGACCACGTGGAGATATTGGGTACACACCAGAGGTGACGTAATGGCTGGAGTAAATGTCGTAACAAGACGTCTTATCTAAATATTGAGATTAAACCTTTAATTTGGTCAAGCTTGCTTGAGGCATTGCTTATGCATGTCTTGAAATGCATGTTTCGAATCCATACAGTTTTATTATCGCAGGGTGTTGTGAAAGCAAAAAAAAAATTACATGGCTTCCACCCTCAAAAGACTTTATATGAAAACTTGTAACTTGGACATGAAATTATAGAGACAGCGCTCCTGAAGTTGAATTCTCGGAAAATAACTCCGAGTTATTGATGGGACGACGACATTCTGATTTTTTGCCTTTTCTGACAAATTAATCAGTAGCATACAACGAACAATTGGTTACAAAATATTTCCTATTAACTGTTTTAGTTTTCTGAAAAAAGAGAACTGGTTAGAACTGGTTAGAGTTGTTTCAACACTGAAAAGATTAGCACTTGCAAAAGGTCCATTTCGAACGGAAACTAAGTAGGCAAAAAAAAACTCGAACAGCTTTTGACCTTTGACAATTTTTTTCTTTTCATCTCAAAAGTCTTGACAATAACATTTTAAAAAAATAAGCACTTCATCTTAAGGGAGCAAGTTGGCTCACACTAATTATCTAATTCCTTTTTCTTTTAGGGTTCGTAACAATATTTGTATCGCATAAATGCCAATCATTCGCTCAGTATTGTTTGCTTATAGAAATGCTTTTTTTTTCTTTGTCCATTTTTTATTTTGTGTTTGAAGTTGCAACTTTTCTTTTCGGACTTTAAAAGAAATAGGGTCTAACTAGGAAACCTAAGGGTAATGCTTTAGACCCTAGGCACTTCTTCTTATACAGAAGCCTACCATTGAACCGACTTCTTCTTAAACAAAGCCTTCCATTGAACAGTTTAAATTTTAATTAGAAATGTTGTACTGGGTGATCCAATAAAAGTATTGTTGTTGTTGTTGTTGCTGTTGTTATCATCCCCTGTTTAGGATTTAACCGCTACTACATTTATCAGATCGACTTCAAATCATTCAGTCCCGAGGCCTCTTCTCAACGGAAACTAGTTTTGTTGAAGTAGTAACTAGGAAGCAAATAAAAGTAACACATGGAAATGACAAAGAAGTACTCACGGCCAAGTTCGCAATTCTTGCCGTAAAACCAAAGCGCACACACACATGCGTAGTTGTTTACCAGATCCACGCACGTTCCGCCATTCTTGCATTTGTTTGCGTCGCAGTCATTAATATCTGGTTGAAAATTGATAGTAATAGTTATAATAATAACTAAAGAAGAAGAACAAAAGGAAGCTACGATAAAAATGATTAACTAAATTATATCAAATAGTGTTCACCAAAAACGCTATCACAAAGACTGTACCAAAACTAAAATTACTTGTACTGACTAAGTCCAAAAATTACAAACAAAAACGATTTCCTTAAAAGTCAGAAAAATTTGTTTTTATCTTCGCAATACGCAAATAAAATACCTTAATCACCAACCATATCGACCTTGATTTTGCCAAAAGTCGAAGACTTTTTTAAGGTATATCTAAAGCTTCACCCCAAAAAAAACATGAATGAACCCAAGTGTGAGGTGTGTTTAGGGACTCAGATAAATTCAACTTACTCGTCGCACACTGTTTCCCGGTCCACCCAGCTGTGCAGTTGCATTTGTAGTCGTTTGTAAGGTCAACACAAACACCGCCGTTGTAACATGCGCCGGTGTCACATTCGTTAATATCTGAGAAAAAGGTTGCAATTAGAACTGTATTTTTGGATAAAGTGAAGACAATTTCAATTTTTTGTTTCTTTATTTACTTTAACTGATTTATTTCATGACATTGTAAGTTTTGTACTAACACAAATTTATAAAGTAACTAGATTATGGTGCCAGAAAGGGATTACTTTCTGTTTTGAACATCTGTAAGTATCAAGGAACAATTACATGAAAGTAGGAGTGATCAAATTTATAATGCATCGGGAACGAAAAACGGGTCTTTTCCTTCTACACTTACTTGTTGTGCAGTTTTTGCCAGCCCATCCGGCTGCACACCTACAAAAGTGGTCGTCAACCTGATCTACACACATCCCGCCGTTCTGACAGGGATTAGGATCGCAGTCATCGATATCTAAAAAAGGCATCAGGGGTATCAGGAGTACCTTTTCGAAATGTAACATTTTGGTTTTCAGGGACTAAAGTTTGAGATGTTTTCTAGCTTTTACAAGTTTTACAAGGAATCTCTGCTAGGTTTTTACGAAAATTATAAAAACATCAACGGACTTAATTTCCTTAACCGTTAAATGCTTCATCTTTAATGTACGTCTGCTTTGTGTCAGAGAAACGCTGGCTCTTTCTTAATGTAAACGTATCCTGTAGATCTTTGTTTCTAGTTGGTTGGTGTATCATTGCATTTGACGTTAATTGCAACAAAGAACTCTTGAGACGTCCATAAGTTCACGTTATGACTAGGACGCAATGAAATATTTTCCACTTAAATTGTATCCCACGCGCGCACTTGAAACAATTTTTAATTAATCACTTTTCAGCCTCAAGCATTGTGTTTCTAGCGAATGTTTCAATCAATCTCTGTTATCAGCTCATATACTAAATTGAGCATGGATGGAAAATGTATCTCTCTAGTAGTTTCAGCACTCGAAGATAAGACTCGTATCCCATCACGATCATGTAAAATCCTTTACTTAATTTAAAATGTTATATTTTCCAAATGAGAGCTATGCTTATGCAATTTAAAGTCGGTACTTACTCGTCACACACTGTTTCCCTGTCCATCCGGCTGCGCATGTGCAGTTGTAGTCGTTTATGAGGTCATTACAAACCCCGCCATGGTAACATGGGCCGGTGTCACATTCGTTGATATCTAGTAAGAAAATGTATTTAGAACTATAAAAAAATGATCTTCGTTTATTTTGTCTGTTTTAACTGTATGCTTTATTTCACAATGTGCGCCGTTAAGGCGAAATTTACAGAAAACAGTCCCCATAGCTTGAACATGCCAAAGAAACCCATGCTTGAGGATTGACCTTTTGGGAAAAGTTAATCTGCTTTTAGACAACCTAGCCTAATAGGACGTGCACTCATTCATACGTACATGCAGCCGAGTTGACTGCTTGTAACAATTTCGCTAAAGGGCCTTCACTATTTCTAGAAACGTGTTACCTTCCAACGCGTTTATAACGGAATGGATATTCTTAACAAATGTATAAACCAACAACAAACCTTTTGTAAAAAGCAGTTGAACCGTCACAAGGAAAATCTTTTTGAAAATCAAAAACGATAGGTATAAAAACGTATGAATAAAATAGTTACTTGAAGAATGGATAAAGGAACCTACAAAAATTAATTTAGAAAAATAACTGGATTACTTTTTTATACTTACTCGATGTGCAGTTCTTGTCGGCCCATCCAGCTGCACACTTGCATAAGTAGTCATTTTCAAGATCCACACACACTGCTCCGTTCTGACAATGATTTGGGTCGCAGTTGTTGGTATCTAGGAAAAGGATTGATGTAAAAATCAGTACCAGCTTCCTCAAATGGAATTTTTTGGAAAAAATTTTAAACGATAGAGATCGAGATACACGTATGGAAGAATGGATGGTAATAAAGAATGAAAGAATTTACAATGAATAAAATATGAAGTTTGATTTTCCTATTCTGTTTACCTAGTGTGCAGTTTTTGCCAGCCCATCCGGAAGCACAGCTGCATAAGTGATCGTTAACAAGATCCACACATGTTCCGCTGTTCTGACATGGATTTGGGTCGCACTCGTTGATATCTAAAGAAACATCAAAGGTGGAACTAAAATCTTCCCATAAGTGAATCAGTTACATTTTGAAGGATTGAACATTGAGATAGTTTAACTTTTTTGGAGATCTTCGCTACAGTACAGAAAACCCTTTCAGTCTATTTTCACCACGATTTAGGTCCTTAATTTTGAATTAATTCGTATATGTTATGACGTGTTATTGTAACAAACGGTAGTTTGAAACTTGCAAATAAAGTTGGAGTAATTGTTGAATTGCTGTTTCGGGTTCGATTTCCGTCAGCGACGCAGAATTTTTTCTGAGCTTTCAACTTATGAGTCAATAATTTCTTCAATGTTATTGTATTCACTAACAGTTTTCTATCTTTGATGAACACTTTCTTTGAATGGTTTGCAGGCCTTTGTTTTCGAATTGACAAAAAAATTAATTGAAATTGCAAACTAGCAGATTCTGGACAAGGGCCAGTGTCACCAACCCAACAAAAAAACTTCAGGTAAGGTGTAAATATTTTGAATCCTCACTTGCAAAACATAAAATTTCAGATATGCCTTTCTTTGTGTAATAAACAATTTCTGTTTTAAGCCCCTTCAAATCGCTATTTGAAACCATTCGGATCAGTTAAAGAGATGTTTCTAGATTTGTTTTAAAGAAAATATTATAAATCATCCCAATTTGGAATAAGGCGTTTAAGGGGAAATATTCTTTAGTGACCTACTTTTGAACCATTATTTTATAGTTAGATCATACAGCAACCAAACACAAATAAGCCTGTACTAAAGCTCTTTTCAAATCACACGTTGTATTAATACCCCATACTCTATTAATTGAAAGGGTGCAATACCAAACTTATAATAAATGAAGCAAAAGGTGAACCCGTCTCTACATACTCACCTAATGTGCAGGTTTTGCCAGTCCATCCTGCTGCACACCTACAGAAGTGGTCGTCAACTTGATCAACACACACCCCGCTGTTCTGACATGGGTTTGGATCACAGTTGTTAATATCTAGGAAAAAGTCAAGAACGCATAACCATTATCTTCTTCAAACTGAACTGTTTTAATTTTCAGAAACTGATGTTTTAGCTCACTTATAGTTCTTGTATAGATATTTGCTAGTCACTTAGGACGTCATTCAGTGAGAAAGTAAATATGTGAAGGCTTATTTATCTTCGAGCTCGATATACTCTTCTTAGAATATTTTTATATTCTAAAACTTAAATGTTTTATGCGGGCCTCTGTGTTCGAATTAGCTCGGAGTGGAAACGTAACAAATTGAAAAAACTCAGGAACAGAGGGCAGAGTTAGTAATTACGCCTGCATTTTCCCACAATGCAACCTCAAGGATTCCAGCATTCAAGCTTTTTTTACATGACTGGTTTTATAGGCAGCAAGAATTCATTTAATCTATGCTGGAAGGAAGAGGGTTGTAATATTTAGTTTAAAATATATACTAGTTTAATAATTTAGAGATAAGTTTATTCTTATACTTACTCGTCACACACTGTTTCCCAGTCCATCCAGCTGCGCATGTGCAGTTGTAGTCGTTTATAAGATCATTACAAACACCGCCATTGTAGCATACGCCGGTATCACATTCGTTGATATCTGAGTTATAAAGATAATTAT
Organism: Hydrozoanthus tunicans; assembly: GCA_026413305.1. Taxonomy (NCBI): domain Eukaryota; kingdom Metazoa; phylum Cnidaria; class Anthozoa; order Zoantharia; family Hydrozoanthidae; genus Hydrozoanthus; species Hydrozoanthus tunicans. The sequence goes on along the minus strand of JAOBAT010072124.1, from coordinate 12,128 downwards.
TACACAAAATGACACATTCCCAAACACTCTTTTGGCTTTTGTTTCGCCTTTATTGTTTATTCACATTAAGGCTTACAAGTTTTAAACTGGCACAAAAAAGCCACAAAATTTCGAGTATCCAAAAGAGAGTTTCCAAAATATTTTTGTTATGTAGATAAAAATCAATGGCATATCTTTTGAACAAAAAAAATTATTACAAGCAAAGCTTGTGTAAAACCGAACAAATTGTTAGTTAAAAGAACGGATGAAAAGGTTTGGAATAAAAGAACAAAAGATGGGTTTTCCCCCTGTATACTTACTTGTTGTGCAGTTTTTGCCGGCCCATCCGGCTACACACCTACATAAGTAGTCATTTTCAAGATCCACGCAAACTCCGCTGTTCTGACATGGATTTGGATCGCACTCATTGACATCTAGATAAAACATCAAGTAATAATCAATACTTTCCCAAATTAAAGACCTTAGATTGTCGCATCCCTAAGCTTGCTTCCCAAGTTGTTGACAATTCCACGTCCGCACTAGTTAATTAAAACGAAAATGGCAAGTTTGCCAAATAAAGTTTTTGAAAATCAGACGAGAATCACTTTTGAAAAGTATCTAAAGTTGAAGGTCACTATTTCTGCCAATTTGCCCGATCAGTAATTCTACCTAAACGATTTCAAATTATCTTTGCAAAACCTGCAGGGCCTGTGCTACAATAATCAATACTATACACTTTTCACTTGCATGCATGCAACAAATATTTTGCTCGTTAAAGCTGCTTCAAATCACTAAATATTACAACTTGGATTAATAAGAGAGACTATTTTAGATACTTTTTATAACTTGTCGTAGAACCATCTTTGGAATTAAGTCACGCAGAGGAAACTAGTCGAAAATGAGTCTTTCAACTATTAAGCAGACAAATTGTAACGAGCCAAGTTTGTTCAGAAATATGTTACAAACTAGAAGGACAAAAACAATAGGAGAATAAACGTATTGATTGATGCTTAATGGATGAAAGAATTTAATAAGCAATGAATGAAACATAGGACTGAATTTTCTCTTTCAACTTACCTATTGTGCATTTCTTGCCGACCCAACCGGATGCACAAGTACATAAGTGATCGTTAATAAGATCCACACACACTCCGCTGTTCTGACATGGATTTGGTTCGCATTCGTTGATATCTAATGAAGCATCAAGGGCATAGTTAATTCTTTCCCCTGATTGAAGCAGTTACATTTTGGGGAACGTTAAGGTAACGTTTAGTCCCAGAAAGTACGTAGGGAGCCAGGATGGCCGAGTGGTTAGCGCTCGTGCCCCCCACTTCTGTGGACCTGGGATCAAATCCTGGGTTTGCATGTGGGCTAAGATTTGTCGATCTTCTTCTGACTCCGAGGGTTTTTCTCCGGGTTCTCCGGTTTTCCTCCCTCCACAAAATCGACTGTCACGCCAAGAAATGTGACACTGGCTTGAGAGAATGAGCCACCACTCCCGGCGTAATGACAATAAATAAAGTTAGTTATAGTTTTTAGTTAGTTAACATGTAGCGCCTCGCTAGATTCAGTACAGAAATGGAGCAGAGTCGCAGTTAATAGGGACCTGATAGCATCGAGGGCGCAAACGTCGATGACGGCGGTGGAAAACACGCGGTCGTCCTCAAGGTTATGAAAAGTTCTTAGGACTACGGGATAAACGATAAACAGGATATTTTCTTTTATCTTAATGTAAGCCGGGGAGCTATAATCTTTTTCTCTTTACAAGGCGTCACTAGGAACACGAGAGTGCAAACGAACCAAATATGGTCGATGAGGGAAGCAAGAAATGTTTTTTATGCCATCGTCGTCGATGCTGTCGTCCTTGTTGTTCAAGGTGCTTGGCTAAGTACAAAAGAAACTTTTTTTTCAGATGTAATTGATTCCGTTAATAAAACTCATGTCAACATAAGTACTTTACTAGCTAATTCCTTTCTCAAGCCTACTGGCCATTTATGGCCGGCGCTTATCTCCGGTTTCCGTGGTGTTAAGCGAATGAGAGTCTTTAACTCCCCCTAGACACTGAGGACACTAATCTATCGCAGGTTAGCCCCCGAAAGAACTGGTACTCATCTATACAGCAGAGTCGACCTGAACAAGTCAGGTGAAATGTCTTGCTCAAAAACAAAACACAGTGGTCTGACCGGGGCTCGAACTCGCAACCTTAGGATTACGAGCCGAGCACGCTAACCGCTCGGCTAATGCGCCACCGATACTTTACGAGTAGAGGGTTGGCAAAATCAACCTATACTGCTCGAGGAAAGCAACTATGCAACCATTAGTTCTCTTATGCATACTTATTGCACACTGTTTGCCCTCCCAGCCTGGCTTGCAGTTGCATTTGTAGTCGTTCACAAGATCGATGCATGTTGCATTATGTCGACACGGTTTCACAAAACAGTCATCAATATCTGAAAGATAATTTAACGGTAAGATGATTAATTGCAGCATTATGACTTCAATAGGCCTTATGCATGTTGACGTCAAACTAGTCAATTTCACCCCCAAGCTTCGTGTTCAAGAAATAGGTGTAAGAATTTTGTACGTGCAAACCGTGTTCACGAAGGAATTTTTTTCATTTGTGGACGCTTCTGGGTTTGACTGATGAAAATACTCATACTTTAGTGAATCGAAAGCGAGCCTCCTATTCAACAACAACAACAATTTATTTAATCCTCGTTAGTCAGAAGTTACCGTATTTTTACAGATAGTTACAGATAGTTATTATAATAGGAGGAACACAGCTACTTAAAAGTAGCATAGGCTAGTCGAGTTAAGTGGCTGTGTTCAGCCGGAAGTTACAGTTATTATTTGTTGAAAAGTGGTATCAGGACAATGTATATTAAGTACAGGAAAAAAGAAAAAGAGAAAAAAAACAGGAACAACGACAAGAACAACAATTGAAAAAAACATTAACAAGTAATGATAGTAAAGTGCTTCACATATCTGACTATTTACTGAAGATAGATTTTTTCAAAAGTTTCTTAAATATAATTCGTTTTTCTAACTTGTTCTTTTGGATTGAATTCCAGACTTTAGCGCCTGTGAAGCGGAGACTGAATTTGCCATAATTTGTTCTTATTTTTGGGATGCAGTATGCATTTTTGGAAGCCTACCTTGTACTGTAATGGTGAGCATTTCAAGAAATAGGTGTGAGCATTTTGCACATGCAAACCGCGTTCACGAAGGAATTCTTTTTATTTGTGGACGCTTCTTGATTTGACTGATGAAATTACTCATACTTTCGTGAATCGAAAGCGAGGCTTGTTGGTGCTTGACGAAAACATGCAGAAGGCCTATTACAACTTACGGGCGTGACGGTACCACAAAATAACTATCCCCCTAAAAACCAAGAGGTCTAGAACCTAAAAACATGTTGTACGCAACATTTTATTGTGCCTAAAACCAATTTAAGAAACGACTGTCTCTAAACAATAAAACTTACTGGTTTCACACCGTTTCCCAGTCCAACCTGCGGTACAGTTGCAGCGAAAGTCGTGCACAAGATCTGTGCAAGTTGCGCCATTTTTACATGTTTCGTTGGAGCAGTCGTTGATATCTGAAATTACAAAACAAGTTATTTCACAAATCTTTATTTGAAAAAAAAATTATTAGTTTTTGTTTTCTGTTGGAAAAGAACGTTACTCTGACCAGCCGTTTTATTACCGCCTGAGACCAACCCTGATCGACATGATGTCACATTAGTGAGGGATGGTACTGCATAACTGCATTTGTAAACTGAAAGGGATCTTCATGCAGATGCGTGAGTGTGTGTATGTATGAGTAAAAGTTTTTGCACGTGTATAATTTCATATGTATATGTATACTTTTAGAGAGCTTGAAAACCCGGGCTAACATCGGTTTCTTTATAACTCAACATTCAACTTATCGAGATTTCTTTTCATCATTGTTTTTTTTTTTCTTCAGCTCAGGTTTTACTTTATGTTTCTACCCTTCAGAGCTCCCTTCAGATGGCAGCTATATGACTCAACAGATCTTTATCTTGCATGTGGGATGCTATTTCGGCACATTTGTGCTTACATTTATATGTGCATGTTATGTATTCATATCCACGAAGTTACGAAGTTAGAACGTAATCTATTGACATTTTTATATCTTAATTGCTAATTTGTTCGAAGAAAATTGTGTGTATACTAAGTTACAATAGAGAGTGTAAACTTCAAATGCCGTCGCATATCACAACTTCTATAAGACATACTTATATCGCAGTTTTTGCCAGTCCAGCCGTCGGGACAAGTACAGTTGTAATCATTTACCAAGTCCCAACAGGTTGCGTAGTTCTTGCAAGGATGTTCAGCACAGTCGTCAATGTCTAGGAATCAAGAATAATCATACCAAAATAGTCATAAAACTGTTTTTCTCATCAGCATGAAATTCTGTGACGGAGTTCTTGAAGCTAGCACCGAGGCAGGAGATTATAAATACGACTACGGCCATGAGTGTTACTGAAACTATCATTATTGTATAACTTTGACAATTATTATGATTTTGATAGTGGTTTTGATTATGTTTTTAACTACAACTGTGATATGATTATGACTACCAAAGACCGTGACTATGAGTACGAGAATGACAATGACTACTAAGACTATGACTATGACTATGATTATTAGTATGACTATGACTATGACTATATCTGTGACTATGACTATGGCTATGACTTTGACTATGGCTATGGCTATGACTTTGACTATGACTATGACTATGACTATGACTATGACTGTGACTATGACTATGATTATTAGTATGACTATGACTATGACTATGACTTTATCTGTGACTATGACTATGGCTATGACTATGACTATATCTGTGACTATGACTATGGCTATGACTTTGACTATGGCTATGACTTTGACTATGACTATGACTATGACTATGACTATGACTATGACTGCGACTGTGACTATGATAATGATTATGACTCTGAACTCTGACTATGGCCATGATTATGACTATAACCATAACAATAACTATAACTATGACTATGATTATGACTCTGACTATGACTGTGATTATGACTCTGGCTATGGCCATAACTATGACTATGACTAAGATTAAGATTACGACTCTGACTACGACTACGTTTACGACTACGACTACGACTGCGACTCTGACTACGACTACGTTTACGACTACGACTACGACTGCGACTCTGACTACGACTATGGCTATAACTATTGATGACCGTGACTATGAGTATGGCAACGACTACAACTATGACTATGGCTACGACTAGGACTATGTCTGTGAATACGACTGTTTATAAACGTACTATAAGTATAAAAGTTTATTACGTACTTATTTTGCACTGTTTTCCCGCCCATCCTGCTGTGCAGCTACAATAAAAATCATCCACCAGGTCGGTGCAGGTAGCGCCGTTACTGCACGTATCATGGAAACAATCGTTGATATCTGAAATTGATAAAAAAAACCGAGGCACACAAATTGAGCTAAAAACGTCTCTGTAGAAATAACTAGATTTGCAGGTGTATGAAGCCTAAGCACTAGGAAGAAATTATTAGAAATGAAAGGAAGGAAGTAAGAAACAAAGAAACAAAGAAACAAAGAAACAAAGAAACAAAGAAAGAAAAAAAGAAAGAAAGAAAGAAAGAAAGAAGGAAAGAAGGAAAGAAAGAAAGAAAGAAGGAAAGAAAGAAAGAAAGAAACAAAGAAAGAAACAAAGAAACAAAGAAAGAAAGAAACAAAGAAACAAAGAAAGAAAAAAAGAAAGAAAGAAAACTATTTGGTTTTACGGACAAAGCATAGGAAACGAAATAATACTGAATATTAAAAGAAACTTACTCTCGCTACAGGCCTCGCCTTTCCAACCAGCAACACATATGCACTTGTGATTGTTTAAATGGTAAGTACAGGTGCCGCCATTCATACACGGACTTGATGCACATTCATCTTTTACTATAAAGAAAATATGAAAATCAGTTTAATCTTGAACTTCAATTCAGTTTCAAATCATGAACCAAGAAAAAATGCATTGAGCTGAACTCACTAACCCTCACTAACCCAAGAAGATATATTTGAAATACTCCAGATGAAAAACAAAAATCAGTCCTTTTCTGACTCGAGAGGGTGTACGGTTTTGAAATCAACCCCTAGTTTCTATAAAAAGTTCTCTTTGTATCCACATCGTTTGGAAATGTCATCGGACGTGTACGCCGGGCTTTTTTACTATAGCTAATATCCTAAAACTAATATCAGGCCTCAAGCGCCTTAATTTTTTTTCTTTGGCAAAAGACACCCCTCAAATGACGTTTCTTGAATCTAATTTTAAATTATCATTGTAATACCTCACTATGTTACTTAGATGTTTTTGTTTAAGTTTGATTGTCCATTGTCTTTTCAGTTTCACAACCATGAAATTATATATATTCTCATAAATTCAGCTACTATTGTACTACGTTTCTACGTATTTATTTACTTCACTTGATGCGCAACTATTTTATTCTAACGATAGCGTGTCATATGGCGAAGCATGTCGTTGTTATAATTGTTTTGATCTTAATGAAAGCGTTGGTCAAAACGTGTAATCCGAATTATAGTCGGAATACTCAATCCAAGCATCTATATGCCAACAACGGTTTGTGCACGGCTCAAGGCAATTGAAAACGCATTTTGCTGACAATCCAAATAACGCATATATAAAGATTTGTTTCTTATACAGGACAACACTGTAAACTGGAATCCATTCAATTGTCCTAACTCGACACTGACTTCTATTCAAATTTATAACAATGCGTTCAGGTAGAATTTCAAAGCAATTTTAATTTCTTCCTGATTTTCACTAAGCATGGAGATCAAAAATTTTGCTTCAGCTTCCCTTGGGATTCAAATTTGCTTCTTTCTGTTCTTCCCGTTCGATCGCATTGGTTTTTTCCTTTTGTTTGTTTGTTTGTTTACTATCGCAATGCTCTGTTTTCTCTAAGCAAGTAAACCTTTCCCTTTAAACTCTAACACGTTTCTCTGAGTTCTTGCATTCTTTCCATGCCATTTTGAACTTTATGCTTCCTATGAACTCTACAAACGATTCTTAGTGATCGTTAAGGGGTTAGAAAACTCTTTGCGGGTATTTTTGCACCCTCTCGAAACAAAGGATGTATGATGTTGTAAACAGCCCGAAATTAATAGTATATATATATAATATGGAAATGCGTTGCAGAACAGACGATTAAAAAGTTTTTATCCCGTGCGGTCCCGCTTTGGCTTCGACCGCAGTTTCTGTTGACAAAAAGAAATCGGACACCCCTTTTTGCTCCAACCAAACGGGACAGCGACCAAATGATTTCAAGTCATGCGTTTCTTTTAATATCATTTACAAATGTAATAGAGTGATATCATATAGCATAATTTATTAAAGAAAGTTGAACTGAAAGAAACTTAAAATGCATAGTTGCTGCAACGTGACAGAATGGCAATTCAGCTTGTTTTTTCATGCCATGAATGATGAAACTTTATGTTCGAACGAACTTTTAAGCTGAACTTCAGATTGCATGTTCGAATGGACTGTTCCAGTTAAGTGCTCATACATGATAAAAGTTGATTGTAACTGATTTAGTCAGTTACAACTCTATATGTTTAGAGTGCATCTTTTGGTTAAAGATTGCATATTAACGAAACAGAAAGATTTGTGTTTTAAGTGTTGAAGCGAACAGTTCTAAGATCAATGGAATGTGATCAAGTTCGAATTTAAGGTTTGCGTGATTGAACCGGACATTTCCAAGTTCAAACTGTATATATCTAAACTTTTGATTTGAATATTGTTTTCTTACCGAATTTCTGAACTTAGAAGCGAATGTTCAATTTGAAAAATTGAGCTTTTGAGTTGAAAAGATGAAAGCTAGACAAAGATGGAGAAGTGGACATTAGAAAGCATACTTTTAATGTTGCTATATGAGCGAGCCTTTTTGGCTGTGATGGAACGCCTTACGTTCCTTAATCATTATGCGCATTAACAAAATCATTGGAGTGTTCAGAAGTAATTCTAGAAACATTTGTAATCAGACAAATAAACCAGTCTCACACGTTTAGGTATTTGAACAAACAGGACATTTACGTTAATGACTCCACAACTCCTCTTTAAAATAGAATGCGAGGATCTTTGCTGGAACAGCTAACTATATTTCATTCTGTTCATTGTTTAGCTTTTCTTTTGGCCATATACCACTTGTCCACTCAGTGTAGTTGGTGTTTGACTTTAGACTTTAGAATTTCTTTACTTTTTATCTCTAGGTCTCGTGTTGCATGATTGTCATAGAGTAAATCGTAAGAGAAAAGTTCAGTGACTGATTAAAGCAACTTGATGCACTCTTAATTTGCCAGGTCGCTTAACTACCTCAAAATGCGTCAACACATGCATCAAACCTTAACCAGTAATGGTAAAAGTTAGCAACAAAACACACATACCATCATTATGTCTGATGATCAGCGTTAGAATCACGACCGCAACTGCTAGAACAACTAGCAGAAGCAAGCACAAAAGAACGCTGATGCGACCAGTTGCAGTTTTTCCTGAGCTCATAGTGGTACTACTGCCTCTCGCCGCCCGTCCGCTAATGAGGTTTGTTCTTCGTTATGCAGCTTTACTCATTTGGTGCCCTGTAATACTCTGCGCACGCACGGTCTTTCAAACCTTTAATTATAACTCTTAGACCTTATACGGCAATGAAATAGCTATACAGATATGATTAAATACGGAGACTTTCGAAAAACAAAATACTTCAAGCTTTCTTCCTTCAAAGGATTTAATTGCCTGTTTTATACAGAAAATAAAATATGTTTTATCACATCTTCGTTTTGAATTTAGAAAGAATAACGCAATTTAGAACGCCTTATTAGGAGAACAGGCAGTGCTGAGTTTGTGACTCGTTTCAGTCCCCGTTTTATTAGTTAAATCTCGAAAATAGGGCTAACTCTTTCACGGAAAAGATTTGGGATATTCATGCAATCTGAAAAGCTGACATGAAAATACACAATGAAATATTGCTCGAATTTCGGAAAAACGCCACGCAGGCGGCCTGATTACGTAATGTTTCTCCCAATTTCTGACAAATTTCTAAAGAATTCAATGATTTTTTTTATATTCTTAACGTTTGACGCAAATACGATGCAAGTGTAAAAATGCATTGATCAAAACAAAGAACCCGTTCGCAATGAATTCGAATAGCCTTTCATTATGACCATCTCCTGTCGACTTTGATCGAGGCATACATAATAACCCTATCATTCCATGACAACATTCTGTTTGTCCCTGAATCAACTTAAACATTCAAAGTTAAACAATATAAGTATATTGAAAGCTGCCTATTGTTCAAATTTTTAAACTGAATTGCTTTGCTTATATCATATATATTTGCATGATGTTCGGGCACAAACAATGCGTATCCACGCAAAGGAATCAATTATTGATTAAACTACAAATACGTATCATAATTAATATCATAAACTAATTTTAAAAGTATGTATAATATAAATGATCTGTAAAACTTAGAATTTAACGAATTTTCGGCCGCTAATATTGCTGCCTTTGTCAAGTGAATAAATTAGAAATATTTAAAAGGCACTGAAATGTTAAAAGAGGAATAAATTAATATAAAACCCTGGGGAGCGTGTGTACAGAAGGGTAAAAAACAATAGTAGCATCGGTATGCACGGTGAATAGTTTAAAAAATGCATTTACAAAATGAAATGCTAATAAAATAGGTATGCTTATCGCTAGTGTTTTTAAAATTTTTAAGTAATGGGAGATACACTTTCGGAAGTTCCTTGCGTTCGTTCACTGAGTGTTTTTCAATCGTTGCGTAAAGAGATTCCAGGAACAATAAACTATTTTACTTCACTCAATTTTTAGGCAACAAAAAAAATTGGGAAAGATGTTGCACGCGTTTCCATTCCTTTTATGGTCACATTGGATGGAAGATTTTAAGATTGTTTTTAGTATTACCTAACTTAACTCGGATCTATATTTTCCGCGTGTTTCAAGTCTTTATAATTACAAATCCATGTTCGGTAAGTTGTTTTTGCATAACATAAACAATTCTTGGCTTTCACGTACTCCCTAGAGACGCGAAATGCATAAGAATAAGCGGCCATTTTGTATTCATGGTCACATGAAATGGAGGTGTTTAATCTTCTAAGAACCACGCCCACACGACCACAGCAGGGAAAGTACTAAGGCAGAAAATTGCACCGCTATGATCGCTCATATGAATCGCTCCAGGGGTTGGCTCAATAACCTGCGCTTAAACTTAACAACTGGCTGAATAAGCTTAAGAATATAAATATTGGCGATATATGTGTGCTTTTTCAACTGTGTTCTACTGACATCTTAAAACTAACATACAACAATCATGGAAAAGGAACTAAGTTTCCTGAAAACTTTTTGAAAAAGAAAATGTCGTTTATCTCTGACTCAACTTTTTTTATTGCTAAGATATTGAGATTTTTCAAATATGTCAACTATTAAAGTTTTGACGTAACACTGTAAATACTGTAAATGACATTTTTTCTTTGTTTCAAAAACTTTTCTAAAAAGTTTTAAAGTTTCACGATTATGATTTTAGCGCTATATAGGCATATCACAGCGTTGTCCGAGCACTTTTTAACCCTTTTCGATCGTTGAACTCGCGATCTTCCGAATGGGCTTACAACCTTTGACTAGAATGATTAGTTGTACTCCTGCGTGCTGCAATCAATCGGTTGCTTCTGAAAACTCGGCTTTTCTCACTCTGTAACTCGTGCATCGGTTAATCACGGAATTAATAATTGGAAATGTGCTCTACTTTATGTAGACAATCAATGCATCGACCCTTGCAGTTTGACCTGAAAAAATAGAAAGTCACTTAGTAAACAAAAAGTATTTGTAATCATTCAAGGGTTAACTCAACGGCAGATGATTGGCAACTGAACGTGTGAAACACCTGGGCTCAGCCCTTTTATTCTGGAGCCTCGTGTTTTAAAAGAAGCATTTTCCCAGCCGTTCCAATTCTTGTTTTAAATAAGCCTTAAAATACGTTATCATTTTTACTACGTTATCATTTTTACTCTGCTTTTACTGTCATTATTCCATACCGTTTTGACTATTTTAGTTTTTTAGATTTTTATCAATTTGATACGTAAGATATAAAGTGTTTCACTAGTTGTGCAATTCTATAATCTCAATAAACCATTCTTCTACTTTTTCTTCTTCTTTTTCTTCTTCTTTTTCTTCCTTTTCTTCTTCTTTTTCTTCTTTTTCTTCTTTTTCTTCTTTTTCTTCTTCTTCTTTTTCTTCTTCTTTTTCTTCTTTTTCTTCTTCTTTTTCTTCTTCTTCTTCTTCCTCTTCCTCTTCTTCTTCTTCTTCTTCTTCTTCTTCTTCTTCTTCTTCTTCTTCTTCCTCTTCCTCTTCCTCTTCTTCTTCTTTTCCTTCTTCTTCTTCTTCTTCTTTTCTTCCTCTTTTTTTTTTCTTCTTCTTTTTCTTTTTCTTCTTCTTTTCCTTCTTCTTTTCCTTCTCCTTCTTTTTCTTTTTCTTCTCGGCCTTCTTCTTGCTCTTGTTATTATTGTTTTTCTTCTTTTTGTTGTTGTTTTTGTTGTTATGCTTCTATTTTTTTGGCTGTGAATAATAATCCCCCTTCTGGAACGAACTAATTACTTTTGATATTCTTTTATTTCAAGCACCTGCTCCCTACCAGCAGATTTTAGCACCTGGTTAGCTGGTTAGCTTTCTTTTAAATGGCAAGAAGCTGCACTATGTTTTATGATGTTGTGTTATATATTATATAGCTTGGCGAAAGAACGTTTTAACAAAAGTAATTATAAACCAGGTCCAAAGGTCGATTTACCTGTGCTAAACTTGCATAATGAAAAGTGATCACTAAACTTGCGTAACATTCATTCTTTATTTTGCCATTAAATCTTACACTAACTTTAACAGTAAATTAAGTCAATTGAGTAAAAAACAGCAAGGAAGCTCAAGGGTGATAGCGAATGAACTCCCTCAAAATAAAACTGGTTAATTAGATATGCATGGCTAACAGGAACGGCTTATCACACATTTAAAAAAAAGAAAATAGAAAGAGAAGAGTAATTGGAGGGAA
>JAOBAT010072113.1:8661-20136 GCA_026413305.1 Hydrozoanthus tunicans | reverse complement strand
TTGGCTTTCATAAACACACCCGTATTTCAGCTCTTTGAAATTAGTGTTCCTGAGTAGGGGTTCCTCGACCAAAGGCGGAAATAGAGAAAACGTGGAGTTTGAGAAAACAGATGCAACCTTACCTTGTTGCAAGCATCACAAAACTACAAGGCACAATGTGACTGCTTTGATGGCCTTAAGAACTGACATCATCTTGCTTTCGATTCTTAGGTCTTGTCGAAATTTTAATGAAAGGAAACTGAAACAGGTCAAATAAGAAATTTGCATTTGTGAGATTAAAGCATGAAATGAGTCATTATCATTATCATCATCATCATCATCATCATTGTCTCCATCATCATCATCATCATCATTATCTGCATCATCAATATTATCATTGTTATCATCATCTTCATTGTCATCATTATCTGCTTCATCAATATTATCATTGTTATCATCATCTTCATTGTCATCATCATCATTACATCATTATCATCATCACCATCATCATTTTCATTGTTATTTTCACAGTCATCGTCATTTTCATCATCATCATTATCGCCATCATCACCATCACCTTCATCATTATTGTCATTGTTATCATTACCATAATCATCTTTATTGTCATCATCATCATTTTATCTTTATCACCATCATCATTCATCATTACCATTATCACCATATTCATTATCGTCACCATCATCATATTTTAAACAACTTACAATCTCTCATATCATCATCATTACCATCATTATCATTATCATTGTTATCATCATAATCATTTTCATTGTCATCATCATCGTTATATCATTATCATCATCACCATCATCATTACCATTATCATGATCATTATGGCCATCATCATTATCATCATTATCATCATAATCGCCGTCATCATCATCACCATCACCATTGTCTTTGTTATCATCATCATAATTATCTTCATTGTCATCATTTTATCTTTATAACCATCACCAACATCATCACCATTATCACCATAATCATTGTCATCATCATCATCATCATCATTATCGTCACCGTCATCATAATTTTTTTCAGCAGTTTACAATCTCTCATAACCCTGTAAAGCTACACACTTCTTGATTATATTGCGAGTGAGGAATCCACGAGCATCGGAATGGACATATATAGGGTAAAAAGTCTTACAATAGAAAGTGATCTGACATTATATTTTATCCTATCATGTTATTGCTCATCCAATTAACTAAAAGTCAACATTACAGATTAACAGATTTTTGTTTTCTTGACACGAAAACTCCGAGAGCATCCAGAGAATACATTGAAAGTCAATAACCTTTATTTGACGTCTGGACAATGTTTTGCAGCTACATTTAATATCTAGATTATTTACATCTTTTTGTACACGGCTTGATTCGTTCTTCTGAAAAATTCGCGATTAATTTAGTGTTTTACTTTCACGTTGACGAGTTTGGAAAGGTAGCGACTAATTTCTTGTGAGACCTCAGTCAGAACCTCAACTATTAAAAGATATTTTAAAAGAACATCAAAAAGTGACAGGCTCAGTCGCACGCTCGCTTTTGAAACACTATAAAAAACCTAAATTAAAACAACCTAATTTAACTTAGGACTGATTTGCTTTCGAGTTTGACTATAGTATACCAAAACCAGCTCAAGGGACAAACATTAACTCACATCAAAGTTGTTGTTCGTGTTAAATAACTATCTATTTTAAAAAAAGTAGAAATTGCAAGAATTACTTGTCCGTGGATCTTTTTAACGTTAAAGTGGTAAATTAAAATTAATTGTAAATTTTTTGGTGAGGATACTCCTTCTCAAGACACTTACCTTCCGTCCTTGTAAGCTTTTTGTCAATCTCGATCAATGTCGGCTCAAATAATATCCCAATAGCCTAGCGATTTGCAATGTTGGTTTCTGCAAGGTTTTTCTGTGGATTGACTTTTAAATTGTAATATTTTTTTTAACAGTTTGGTTAACAAAACACTGTCCAGTCTTTAATAAAAGCCGTAGAAATGAGTTAATTTTGACAAAACAATGTTTAAACATGAAAAAAGCCGAGTCAAAGTATTTGTTTCGTAGCCATGTACAAGACACTTTAAAAACGGTGTCAAATTAATTAGTGCTTCCAACAGATGTGAAATATAAACAGAATACTAATATCAGCAGCAGTGAGTTGAAATGCCAGCTTTTAATTAAAGGCATAAAGTTTGGAATATTTAATGAAAAAGATATTTGGGTATTTTTAGGGACAATTTTTACACCAGTGTGAAGTTTGTAATTTCTTTCAGTTCTCTTCATTCCTTATTGAAAACAAAAAGATGACACAAATGTCAATGAAAAGGAAAGAAAATTGTAGATAACGTTTTTGAGAAAAGGAAATTTTTAAAATAAACTAAATTGACAAATAATGTTTAATTTAAAGAAAGTTTTTATAATCTTTTCGTATCCATGCCCAAAACAATGTAAAAACTGTCAAAATTATTAGTGCTTTCATCGACGTGGAATATAAATTGGTTATTTATATTGAATTAATATCAATAGCGATTAATTGAAAATGCCAGCTTTTATTGGACAAAGATTGGAATAATTTTTTTGGACGATTTCATATCTTTGTCTAGGTTTCTTTCAGTTTCCTGCGTTCCTTGTTGAAAGCAAAGTCCATGAAAGGAAAAGAATAAAATACACATATCTTTCTTAGGAAGGAAATTTTTATCGTACATACTGAAATGCTTGAAAAACAACAATAAATTTAATTTTCAATTGTGAATGATAAAAAGAGCTAAGTTAATATGTTATTTTGTAACGGGCAAAAATTGTAAAAAGTGTCAAATTAATAAGCTAAGTGCTCCCAATGATTGTGAAATATAAATAGAATACTAAAATATCAACAACAATGAATTGAAAAGTGCCAGCTTTTTATTTATTGAAACAAAGACTGGAAAATTTTTTGTGACGATTTCACGATTGTCTTGAGTGAAGTAATAGACCTTGATTCATTTCATATTGCTAGGTTTCTAATACTGAAAACCAAAAATGACAGTCAATGAAAGGAAGGAAAAAAACATTTTTATATAAAAAACTGGGGGGATTTCGAAAGTTAATTTATTGGTCCTTTTCATTATTTTTTGGAGATGATTGTCAACTATTGTCAATTTATTATAAATACAAAAACTTGTACTTGTCTGAGAATTGGGTTAGGGAAGGAGAGGGGGGTGGGGGGAGAGGAGCGTCCACGCTATCGTCCCCCTCCTCTCGCCTGCAACGCCGGCCTTGTACTACAAGGTTGTTTTTCCAATTAAGATCAGTATTAAAAGAAAGTGTTTCAACTTTGAAATGCTAGTACTAGTTAATAATTATAATAAAAATAATAATAATTATAACTATAATAATAAAAATAATAGTAATAATAATAACAACAACAATAATAACATAATAATAATAACAATAATAAAAATAACAATAACAACAGTAATAAAGGTTAATGAACGTTTCGCCGGGATGCTTTTCTATGTTAATTCTACAATACAAAGCTAATGAACACAATAATAAGAGACTAGTTATAATTACTTAAAACACTGCTAGTTAATTTATGAAATACACAGGATAAAAGGACAAGGAATTAAACATCGATTTTAGCTAGAAGTAGGTGGCTTTTGTATCTATTCTTAAACAATTAAAATCTTTACACTAATAGTTTGTCTTGAGAGACCCAAATGCCTTTTAAGTCTTATGAAGCCCTTTTCAATTATTTGGATGTTGCTTGTTTTTATGGCTGTGACTGTGACGTGGAATGTATGAATGAATAACACAAGCTGAAACCTTGTGTGGCACGCACAAACTTTAAGTGCAAGCCAGGGTTGTTCGAAAGCCGATTAACTTTAACCCAGGATTAACTCTTAACAAAACCTATTGGTTGTCATGGTAATTAACCCTGGATTAGGTTAATCGTCTTTTGAACAACTGGGCCCAGAGGTCTAATTCCCTACAAAGCTTATTTTTTTAAGTTCCAGATGAAAAGTAGAACCCTTTAATAATAGTCATATTCGAAAATAAAACCTTTTCTCGCCGTTCCTGTTAAATATTTTACGATTTGAAGCAGGCAATGATGACATAGCACGAGGCATATGACGTAGCACGAGGTATGAAGCAGAAACAATCTTTTTAATCTCAAAAGATTCAATTCTGGCTACAATAGTCACATTGTTATAACATTAATCAATGAATCATTCCCTTAAAATAAAAAGTTTTTTGATATTTTTTAACAGAAATGAAATTACCAATTAACTCACTGCTGCTACGTCACAGGTTACCAGTCCCCGGCCTGCTCGGTTAAAATTTACATTCCAATCTTTTTTTTTATTAAAAAGCATACTTAGACACAGAAACTTCTTTGGTTATTCGAATTTTGAGTTCACAGATGACAACAGTTCTAATCCAATTCTAGTTCATCCAACTTATTTAACACACGTACACTAGAACTGACAAGCTCTTTGCCTAGCGTGCCTGAACAAGTTCTCCCAAACTTTATTGTTTGTTAAAGATGGTAAAAGAAGACAATTCATAAAAACATGACATGTTTAATTTTAAATGATTTGTGCCGCGGTTATAAGCAATGACGTTATGTTACGATCTTCGCGATTGTGAACGTAATTAAGCAATTGCAAAATATAAAAACTGCGCGATGCAGTTAATTAACGAGTGCGTCCGGCTTGGACAATTATGCCTTGGCATTCAAGTGATTCGTGTGATACACTCCGTGTGTCATAACCCATTTAATGACCTCGCTCACCATATGAACTCCCATAGCTCAATGGTAGAGCATCCGACTAGTTTACGGAAGCTCTTGGGTTCGAGTCTTATCAGGATATCGTCCCCCCCCCCAGTTATGTCTTCGCATTATTTTTTATCTGATGTTGACAAGTGCAAACTTTAAGCCATAAAAAAAATTCAGGCTTCAACAGGATTCGAACCCGTAACCTCTGCGATACCAATGCAGTACTATAACCAACTGAGCTATGAAGCCACATCTGTTGGGAGCAGGTTAATTCTAATGGGTCAATTTATGTCATTAGAAGTAGTAGAATAATTATTAACCTGTTCGCAACTGATGAAAAAGCTGTTTGTAAAGAGAGGGTTTTTCCCATTTAATTTTCAGGCTTCTTTGATTTTCAATTGCGTCCAGGGGCGACATTTTTTTCTGTGCCAGAAATTACATCCAGTACCCAACATTCATCAAATTTTTTCTTTATGAGTTTCCTTTTGTTTTTGTTCTCTTCTTTCTGAAAATTAGATTAAAATTAGATACATAATTTTTGTGAAGACCTTTTGTCTTTCACCTCTATCAAATTTTAGAGTATTTGCCAGTGAACATTCTTCAAAGAATTCACAGTCCACCTTGTCTCTCAATCGCCATGATATTGTCAAGTAGTTTTCTCACGGTCAGAAATTTTACATCCTCCTTGCTATAATTTCAAGATTCGTCGTTTTACTCTCTGCAGCCTGACCCAGTTTTCATTTCGACCAAGTTTTAGTGGCAGGTTTTTGGCCTATTCACAAACATATTTGCTCTCTGTATCCTCTTGGCTTGATACCGGAATTTGTCGAACGCAACACCAGTAACAACTCATGTCTTAAATAAGCGACGTGGTGCCCAGTGGTAAGTCTTGTGCATGTGGGTTATTATTAATGCAAAGTTGCTCGACTAGGTTGGTTCAATTTTGATGCCTGTCAATTCCCATCAAATATGGCTACGCCATGTCGCTCTTCTCCGGCTCGGTCTGCTTCATTAATGTTCCGTCACTTGGTCGAGTAGCTTTGTCCCAGTTGTGATAGCAGTTGTAGCAACAATAAACTGAATACCTGAGAACAGAAATATTAAAGTCGAATGTTCTTGTAAATGTTCTACAAGTTTTAAAATTTTGTTGTAGGCGGTAAAAGATATCGTAACAAACTTTAGTTTGTGACATTCAGGTCTAAAATCTTGCTTTAATTTCTTTTAAAACTTTTACGGAGACACTGTCCTTCCTCAGTTATGCAAGTGTCTCCAAAAGCGTTTAAACAATTTTTTTTCAAAGCAAGATTTTAGGCCTGAATGGCACAAACTAAAGTTTGTTATGAGAAATATTAAAATGAATACTGTAATGGCTTTAAATAAGATAAATGAAATTATAAAAATCTAGTCCAATAACTAGCACTAGTAATAGGAAACTTTGGCTAATTGAGATCTTTAATGTTAATAAAAGTATAAAAGCCTGATACGTCATATTGTTGGTACTATGAAAAGATTACTTTTAGCGAGAAAAATTCAACCGCCGCAAAAGTGATTTCGTGTTAAATGCTCTTTAAATAGTTTTCTAAAGCTTGAAACGTTACTTTCCAACAAACAACTAATCCTTTCTCGAGGCTAAGTGGCTCATTAGGTGAGCGCGAATCTTCAGTTTCCGTTGTTTTAAGCGGATATTTGACCGCCCCTGGACAGGACACTAATCCATCGCAGGTTAGCCCCTAGCAAAACTGGTACTCATTTATACAGCTGAATCTAGTGGAACAAAGTCAGGTTAAGTATCTTGCTCAAGTGTCTTGTCTGACTGGGGCTCGAATTCACGAACCTGAATATTGCGAGTCGAACACGCTAACCGCTCGGCCACTGCGTCGTTACATTAACAGCCAGGTAGTAAAACCTTTGATTTTTCAAACGCCTTTAAACGTCAGGCGTCTCCTGTTGATTTGTCATCTCAGGTCTAGATGAAATTTTCCATACGCAAAAGAACAGTATACATGGAACCATTGTCCCTCCCTTCTATCATGTTTCTATTGCTTCATGAAAAAGTAGTTCCTGACTAACCTTTCTGTTTTCCAATGAACCTCAGAGCGGCAACCTCTGTGTAAGTGCAGCCTCCTAAAAACACTACCATCACAGAGCGGTTCTTTGTAGCATCTTTCGGCTCTAAAAGAGAATGTGTAAGCTCTATCTACCACAAACTGTACACTGAAAATGGAATGGAAACAGAAGCTAAAGTTAAAGTTAAAGCCTATAAATGTAAAGGTAAAGAATGAGAGAAGCAAAAAACATAAAGGTAAAACAGGTAAAGGTAATAAGGTAAAACGGATAAAGGTGATAAGGTAATATGGATAAAGGTAAATAGGTAAAGCAGGTTAAGGTAATAAAGTGAAACAGATAAAGGTAATAAGGTAAAAAAGGTAAAGGTAATAAAGGAAAAGTAGGTTTAAAAGATAATAAGGTAAGGCAGGTAAAGGTAATAAGGTAAAGCAGGTAAAGGTAGAAAGGTAAAGTAGTTTAAGACAATAAGGTAAAGCAGGTAAAGGTAATAAGGTAAAGCAGGTAAAGGTAGAAAGGTAAAGTAGTTTAAGACAATAAGGTAAAGCAGGTAAAGGTAATAAGGTAAAGCAGGAAAAGGTAAGAAGATAAAGCGGGTGAAGTACTAAGTAAAGCCAGTAAAGATTAAAAGGAAGAGCGGACAAAGGTAATTTGTTAAGGTGGATAAAAGTACTAAGGTACTTTTTTTCAGTGAGCTCGGAACTTTGGTTCACAGTTCTTCCTCCCAGTCATTATTGTTCTAGAGTGCCTGCTGATTCTATATATGTTATGGTAACTTTTTCTCAGGCTTTTAATTAATGGGATGAATTTACCATCACATCGTAGAGAAACTGTAGAGATGATCAAACTCATTATCTCAAACAAAAAAGCTTGAATTCTATATCATTACGTAAGGAGAAGTGAGATGTTGATAAAGTACGCACGTGGACGTGCTGATGTAGCTCTCCTGGAGGTCGTAATTTCGATGTTCATTGCCCGACATACATCCTCAACTGCCGTGAAGCCGCCTTGCGTGCAGATCTGCAGCATGAAAGCAGGTTACGCTCAGGATGACGAGAGTTCTCTTTTATTGAGTAACACGTTTGACTATTACTATAACCACTTGTTACATAGTCAAATGTCCCTGTATACATTTTACAAATTCTAAAGTCTTCTTGTAGGCCGTAGAAGATCATTAACGGTTTTTGTGTGTGCCATTCAGGCCTAAAATTCAGTTAAAATCATCGTTTAAAATTTGAACATAACGTTTTCGTTGTGTTCCACTCCACGACTGGGCAAGGTGAGTATCTCCGAAAACGTTATTATACAATTTTCAAACAACTGAATTTTAAGACTGAATAGCTCACACAAAAACCTATAATAACTTGTTACATGGCAAATCGAATTTCTAGGGTCAATAACCAAATCCTGTGTTCTGATTGGCCGAAAATCGGTCCACTAACTTCCCATACAGGACTGGAGAGTTATTGGACTAATTTCTCGTTAACGCGAGCGCGCAGAGGTAATCATTGGTTATCTTTTACTGAAAAAAAATTTCAGCCATGTAATACTATCTTAGTAACCTTGTTTGCTTGGTGTGTCCGGGAAAAGATTTACCCTCGGTCTTTTGCACAGGAATCGCTACCCTCGGTCTGTACAGTGAAAGACCTCGGAAAATTCTTTTTATCTCTGTCAGACCTTGCATTCAGTTGTTAACATATTTTTACGGTTCTACTTTTCAAGTGAATGGAAGTCTGGCGTCTATCGAAGAGGCCAAAAACAACACCACACCAGTACATCGAATGTTGACTTCCAACAGGAACTGAAAGCCAACTATATTGCTGAGTCACCATAAACAAGTCGAGTAAAATGCCTTGAATCGCTATGGTTGAAAATCACAACCCTTGAGGTAAAGGTTTAAGTATGCTAATCATTTGACTAGTTTACCGCAAAATATTAAAATTGTTTTTCCTCTATATAGTTTTTAGCTATGCATTAGCTTGCAGTTTGCGCGTTAATTCCTTTAGGTTTCCAAGCGGTTGTACGTAATTTTGACGGAGGAGTTCTCTCTAAATACGACTAAGACGGCCAAGTAATATATAACAGACCAAATAACCAAAAGAGCACGTGCTATGTACGCTAGATGTGCACCGAATGGTTTTAGTTCCGACTGCCTGTTTGTAATCACCTGATCGATTATCTTGCAGCTTAGCGGTGAATACGCCCCACTGAATACATACGCGACATGAGACGGGTTTTTAAGATCCAAATGTTCTCCACCTTTTGGAACCTGTAATAGAAGCATTTATAAACACAGACAAATTCACGGCAGATTTACAAAACAAACCTCGAAACACAGGCAGAAATACAGAGATGATATCTAAAAGAGTAAAAAGGAAAGAGGTTCGATGGGAAACGAACTTAAAGTTTAAATTATCCTGTGTCCCCCAAAATACAAAGAATCAATTTAGCATTGCTTTCTTATGGGATATCATCGACTACCTAACACTGGTACTCTGTGTGTTGAGTTTTTATCGTTCATGGATCACAAACTCCACCACACTTCACTCAATCGCAAAAGACCTCGCCAAAACTAGGGATTTTATAAGGACTACTGAACACACAGGAGAACAAGAGTTGGCTTTCTTTGCTGTCTTCTGTCAACAAGTCGTAATTATAATGCTATACAATTGCCGACACTCAGGCTCAAACTATATTTAGGTTCCAGTACAGGCTTAGTTCCTTTTGACCCGTGAGGCCTTAACTATGTTTCTATATCATTAGCACGTATTTTCAACACTACTTAATTTTTCTCTTTTCTAACACTTAGACAAACGCTCACTACACCTGGGCACTAAACCCCTTATACCTGATAAAATAACCAAGGAATGAAATTTCTAGGAGACGTGGTTTTGCAGAAGAGTTTAATAACAAACAGGTGTCCTTAGAGCACAGAATGTTGACAAAAACAAATTTGAAGTTGCTTCAGTTGCTGTAATGATAAAATAATATGCTGTCTTTCGAATCTATTTTAGAAAACATTCTATGTTTTAACATACCAGATTCATCTTCTTGCTAACGTTCTTGAATGTGCTTTTTTTCTAATGAAAAAAATTAAGTTTTAACTTATAATATGAGATTTAGATTTATGATACTTAGATATAATCTATAGGATAGTTTGATTCTTGATCGAAACGTCTTGGCGATTAGTATTGTCAATACTGTTATCATCATTATTAAAATTTCAATTATTAATCGTTATCATTAATCACTATCATTGTCGTTATTATTATTATGTACATACTTTATGATCATATGTGTCATCATCATCATCATCATCATCACAATCACCTTTACCTATATAAATACAGCTATCACTAGCTGATGTTATCCACATTTTCTAGGTCCTATTGGATCTTTACAACTAAGTATTCAAATACTTTTCACAGTACCCAAGCCATTCTACTATTAACTATAATAAATATACCTGTTCAAGGCGATTATTGCTACCGCTTTTATTATTACTTTTTATCATTTTCATCATCATTATTGATTATAACACAAAAGTCCAGTCAAATCGAGTTGAGCGGATGAACTATGATGTAAGAAAGCCTTGATACTTACGTCGGACTCCGTAAAAAGACCTAGTTGCTTAAGGTTGGAAAATGTTGCTAGATGCTCGTATCCATGACTCTGAAAACAGAAAATAAAACAGATATTGTACAAGACTAATGAATAAATGATTGACGCAAGCTTGGTTCGTAAAATAGTTCTGAGTCCTACACAGGGAATCGAGCCGAAGACGAACTCATGAGCCTCTTGATTACCAAGCAGATGCTCCTACCCATTGAGCTACTGGAACTCCTGACCCTCTGATTATCAGTTGGATGCTGCTTTCCACTGAGCTACAGGAACTCACTACCAGTAATTACCAGTCAAACGCTCCTAGCCACTAAAATACACTGAACTATGGTATCATGACCCTTTGATTACCGGTCAGATGCTCCTACCCACTGAGCTACAGGAACTCATGACCCTCTGATTACCAGTAAAACGCTCATAGCCACTGAAATACACTGAACACCTGGGACTCATGGCCCTCTGATTATCGGTCAGGCGCCCTACCAACTGAGCTCCTGGAACTCATGACCCTCTGATTACCGGTCAGACGCCCTACCCACTGAGCTACTGGAACTAATGACCCTCTGATTACCGGTCAGATGCTCCTACCCACTGAGCTACAGGAACTCATGACCCTCTGACTACAAGTCAGATGCTCCTACCCTCTGGGATAAACTGAACTGCAGGAACTCATGACTCTCTTTTTACCATTCAGACGTTCCAAGCCACTGAGCCATGACTTTTTGACAACCAGTCAGACGGTCCCAGCCACTGAATTACAGAAACTCATTAACCTCTGATTACGGTCAAACCCACTGAGCTATAGGAACTTGCGAGCCATCTGATTATCGGTCAGACGGTTCTACCCACTGAACTACAGGAACTCATGACCCTCTTGATTACAAGCCAGACGGTCCAAACCACTGAACTACCGAAACGTATGACCCTCTGATTACCAGTCAGATGCTCCTACCCACTGAGCTACAGGAACTCATGACCCTCTTGATTACAAGCCAGACGGTCCAAACCACTGAACTACCGAAACGTATGACCCTCTG